>JAOWAD010000061.1:0-133466 GCA_025698515.1 Gossypium sturtianum | reverse complement strand
GGTTTATGCAATTTTAATTAAATTTTATTTTATGGATCTTTTAAACAATGCATGCGATCGGGTGTTGCAATGCTATATTAGCATGATATACTGGCCGCCATCGTAGTTGATAGAAATTACTGCGAAGCAGTTTTTTGGCACGTACCCGCGATGAGTGGGGTGCAAATTGGACCCGAAGTTAATTAGTGCGTTGATAGAGAGGTGGAGACCACTAAGCGCACACTTTTCCATCTTCCATGCGGAGAGTGTACTATCACTCTGGAAGGCGTGCATTTGCAATTAGAATTGCTGGGGTGGATGGGTGCGTAGTCATTGGTTGGTCGCCACTGGCGCGATTGGGGAGCGTATGCTACGAGCTTTTGGTGCTATTCCGGATAACATTTATGGTGGTCGGATTGAGATGGGTCACATTCTGAGACACATTCCGGAGCGGGATAATGATTCGAGCGAAATAGAAAGAATACGGTATGCTCGGGCATACATTCTTGAGATGATTGGAGGCTATCTCGATGCTTGGACTTGTCACGAAACCTCATTACATCACGAGATGATGCTGAAACTCGTTGATTTTAGAGCGGCGGTGAATTGAGTTGGAATCCGCCGTGCTAGCAAAATTGTATCGGGAGATATGCGGGCGGCGCGGCGAATAAAGCGAAAATGCCGAGGTTGCCTATCACTCACGCAATCATGGAGCACGATTTCGATTTCCATTTTTCACGTCCTCAATTCGACCACCCATATACATTTTCACTCATAACGAGGTAAATTTAATATTAGATTTTACAATTATTCGTGAATTTAAAATATAATTGTATGCTAAAAATTTATTTAATTAGGTAGAACCATTTGGCGAGTTATGTTGGAATACCTACATAAGCTTGAAGATATACGACCCCTATTAGAGAAATGGTCGGAAGCACAAGTAAGTATTAAATAAAATATATTTTAAGTAATAAAATAGTCGTTTTTGTATATCGTTATTTAGTATTTAGTATTTGGTATTTGGTATTTAGTATTTAGTATTTAGTATATAACTAATATTTTTATCATGTTAATATAGTTTGAATAGACACCATCCGAGGATCCGATCAATTCGGGTAGTAATTAGGAGAGTTCTTTCAAAATCTCGAACATTTGGCATGTGAAGGTCCCATTGATCAACTATGCCACCGTGGGAGATGCACCCGATCGAGATCGGTTCACGCATCAATTTAGATTTACGACCAAGCGAATTCTGTGGCACACGAGGTGCTCGATGATGAAGCACAAAGTCGACTTCGGCGATTGCATACGGATTGGCCAAGATATTGGTTCAGCATATATCGGGGAATTGTGGGAGAACCGGTATGATTATATACCTACTGAGAGGCGATCATCGCCGTTCACTGAGTTGGCGTGCGTCTTGGAATACATGCCATGGTTTAGGATCCATGGCAAGCCTTATTATTGTCGGAAGAGGAGGCGGCGACAACTTCGAACAAAGGCAGCGACGGGGCCCTTTAAATCCAAGGAGAGTGGGTGATGAGGCGGGACCATCAACGGTGACCCGACACAACCGGGCCCGTGCCCAGCACCCACGATCCACTTTGGGCCCAACACTTCGCCCAGCGGCACCACCCACATCACAGCCTTTTTCGGATTATGCGGTGCATTACCCTAGCCCTTATATGTATCCCTAACCCTTTTATGTTTCCTTTTCCAGTCCAGCGGCGGTTGGAATGCATGGGCGGTTCGAGTCCCGTTCGAACTACTCTGTGGCTTGGCCGATCTTGAGAGGCCACCGTCGCATGAGGGATCGCACAAAGCGCCGTCGAGAGCTCTTCTTTTACCAGATCTCCTTCGCCTTATGGGATTCGAACACCTGCGCCATGGTTTATGCAAACACCTCCTAGTCATTATTTTATCAAGGTGGGTCATCCTCCCAACACCCACAACGGACCCACTGCTTGGGAGAAACGGAATCCTTTGAGGTTCCACAATCCCCAGGAAGCTAGAAGAAGGAGGAATCCAGTAGCAGCGTAGTTGACCACCCCATTGTGGCAGTTGAGACTGCACCAATATTGATTTGTACCGCCATTTTTATTTTTATTGTAATTTATTTTTATATATTTAATAAAATAAAAGTTGTTTTTATTTTTATTGTAATTTATTTTTATATATTTGCTTGTTTGTGTTGACCCATTTTCCCAAACACCTAACGGAGTTCACTAGTCTCATATGTTGCCCTATGCCTAAGGTTTCCCTCGTTCCAAGCCCATCCCATGATCCTTTGAAATACTCTCGCGGTAATTCTTGTGAAAGTAACAAATGTCTGTAACATCTCGGAGCTTCGTTGATAGCACTCACGACATTCATACCATTACGGGTAAGCGTTCATTGGTTAGAACAAATTCCTCGAGGATGAACCTTAACATGCCACAACTTTGCCAACAACGAGGTCTTGCTTGCTTGGAGCTTAGATAAAGGTCCCTCTTTCCTTTGGTTTTGGGCGTGATGACACCATGATTAAACCCTAGTTACACCATTAGCCACCCAAATGAGCGTTAAAAATCCTAGCAAAACACATTAAAAAAATCCATTGCAGCGCTAAAGAAGAAGTGAATAGAAAAACAAGGCAAAACCCACAAAAATAAACATGGAAAACAAGGGAATAGTTCACAAAAGCACGCAAATCTTAAAAATAGTGAAAGAGAAGATAAAAGAAGATAAGTAAGACAAAAAAAAACACATAGGAAGTGAGATGTGACACCTGCACAATTAAAACCAAAAAACAAGTCGAAAAACTCCGGGCTAAAAGAAGAAAGCTCTAATGGCGGGATGCAATAAAAAGGAAGCGAGAAGAAAACAAAATGAAAAGAAAATATATATACTGGAAAAGTTATTTGCAAAGAATAGAGTAGAAAACTTTGAAATCTTCACTCTTAACAAAGAAATAATAGAAATGAAACATTTTGAGAGTAAAGAGAATGAGAAAGCGATGATATTTTGAAATAGGATGGAGAAGATGTTGAATGTGGTGGGTTTTCTTTTTTTCTGAAAGAGTGCAGATTGAAAAGAGCGTGGGCGGTTTGTCATGTCTCTGATTTTATGGCGAGTAAGAAATTTGTCGATGTTTCTTACAACAAGCGCTATCAATTTTAAAGATAAGAAAATTAAGTTAAGTTTATTTGAGAGAGAGGGATAGGGAAATGATGGATGGGAGTGCGAGTAGAATGGTTTTACTTTGCTTTTATTTGCTTGATTTTTAATTTTCCCTAAAACCCAAAACCTAAGATCCTAAAACCCTAAATCGTAGCCTAAAACCCTAAAAAACCCATACCTAACCCTAAAAACAACCCAAAAACCATCCGGGGAAAGAACAAGCGCGTTCACGAGGAGCGCTTTTGCCACATCGGCTAAGCGCGCCTCAGGGCGCGTTTTTGGTGATGTGGCGCCGCGCTCCTCGTGGGCCGCTTTCTATTTCATCCACAGCCTTGTTGCGTAAATGCGTTTGGGGAAATGGCCCTTCAGGTAAATAATTATTTTCGGCTCTTTTCGTAATTTTTTTAAAAAATGGTATATTACAGTCATTTACCCCCTTAAATTGATCAAAAATTTAAAATCAAACATCGGTGGTCAAAATTTTTGATATATTTCACTATATGATATTGAATTCCAAACTGTATACTCAATGTTTTGTTTACATGGATCGATTCAATTGGGTCCATGGTTGTATGATTAATTACACAAACTCGATCTATGTATGAAATTTGGGTTCAAGAGTCCAATTATTGATGCATCGTGAACTAACTAAAAATTCAATTAAGGCAAATGCACCTATCAATTAATAGTATGAATTCACGATAAGCAAATATATACGTTCCCACGAAGACTAAGAGTACTAGTAATTCTTGTCTTTCTATTATTTAACCAATAAATTTGGTGATTGATTGAAAACTAAAATTAACTAAATTAATTAACTACGAATGCGACAAAGACCAAATGAGGAAGATAAGCGATTAACAATCAAGAAGCGAAACAATACCCAAGAAAAAATCCACCTAGATTTCATCTGTCATTAACAATTTAAATTACGCCAATTTCTTTATTTACTATCTTGAAATCCTTAAATTATGCTAACATCACTTTCGAGAGTAAGAGTAACTAACTCTATGTTGATTAATTGAAATTTGTTTCTAATTAAAACCCTATTATCACATTAACTTTCGATCTATGGGTTCCCTATTAGATTTGACTATAATCAGGTAGATTTATGTCGTCCTATTTCTAGGATTGCATGCAACTCCACTCAATTCACATAAGATCTACTCTTAAGCAGGGGTCTATTCCTCCACGATTTAAGCACATCAAACATGGATCAATAATCTAGAAATATCAAACCAATAATTAAGCACACATAATTGAGAACAAGATCTAAGTATTTATTGAGTAAAATAAAAATCAAAAGACAAAATTCATCATAGGGTTCATCTCCACAGGTATTTAGAAAATTAGTTCATGCTTGAAAATAAAAACATCAAGATCTGAGTATAAGCTGAAAGAAATAAAGAAAATTATGATAATATCCTCGAAAATCAATCGAGATCTTCAATCTTGTTGGCGAAAATGCAGCTTCAAAAATCGGCTTCAATGGTGTTTTTGAGTTATTTTCTTGAGTATTTTATGATGGCTCTCTCCTATCTTTTATTTTTGTCATATATCGTCTTAGAATGCGAAAAACCTAAAAATTGCGTTTTCCCACGATTCGAATGCAAATTTGCGCAATCGACATGGCCTACCACAAGGCGTGTGGCGGCTGTGTGGATCACTGGCAACGTGTGAGCTAGGTCTTGTGGCTCTGGTATCTTGCTTGATTTTCCAATTTTCACTCGTTTTTACGCTCCTTTTGCTCCCAAATGCTTTCTAAAGTATAAACACATGAATTTAAAAGATTAGAAGCATAAAATTCACCATTAACATCGAATAATCACCCAAAAATGCATTAAGAATGAGATTAAAATATGTTACTTTTAACACTTATCAAATATCCCCACACTTAGCGTTTGTTATCCTCAAGCAAAATCCTCAACCCACATTTAAGTTAACTTCTCTCAATTTATTGTTCTCACCAGATAATGTTTTAGGATAATTCTGAGATAATCATGCAATGAAAATTCATACTAAAATGAAACTAAACAACACAAGCAATCTAAGCAAAAAAATTTTAAGCTTTAAAAACATTAGGCATCTCCTCTATCTCAACAATTACCTAAAATACAAACTCAACGGAAATAATATCCTTACTAAAGATTCACTCAAAGTAATCAAAGTGTTTAAGGTTCAAGTAATATGCACTCAATAGTCGAATGAGAAATGTTTTACCATATGCTTGCTTGAAAATCAAATCTCCACCACTATAGAATGAGATGACACACCAATTAAGAGGTCTTTACAAGGTTATAATTGGGCTAGGTTAAGGGTATGGAAAGGTCGAAAGCGTTGATTATAATCGAGAATCGAGTTGATAAGTTACCAAACCAGAAAAAATCAAATCTTTGAATTAAAAAAATTACATCAACAAAGAAATAAACAATGGAAATGAGCTTTTCAATGGGATATTAAACTAATGATTCAAACTCAATCAAAAAAAATTGTATATTTTTTTATTTTTAATTTTTTTGTGAACAAGAACTCAGCAAAACAAATGATGAAATATAGTTAGACAACAAACCAAATCAAATCTACGATAAAAAGGAGTCAATAAAAGGATAATTTTACAACATTGATATGGGTTCACGGGTTAACATTAACGGGTGATCGAAAAAAAATGTGTTAGGATCAACGTGGTTTACTAAGGGTTAATATAATAGGTAAGGTGATTAAATGTTAGGTGGGTTAAATCTTAAGTGCCTCTATCATCTCGATTATATCAAACCAATAAAGTGGTCTCGACATGCATTGTAACACCCCAATCGGCCTGAAGCGTTATGGTTTGAATCTATGATGTCACAAGGAATGGGATTTGAAAACCGTATTGACTTGGTAAACCATCAATATTTTAAATTTCTTGAAACAACAGTTAATCGGTTTCCTTGCCAAAACTTATTACAACGAAGCCTTAATCGTTATAGTTTGAAATCGCGATGCGTGTTTTTAGGAAAACCTTTGTTTGCTTAAGCCGTCGTTTTAATAAAATGATTTTACCAAACAATCAAATTGTTAAACAATCCAAAAATAAGCGATTAAAAACCAAAGCGATCGAGAGAGTCCCAAAATTACAAACTCTCAAATAAATCTCGAGAAATTAAAATAAACCATAAATGCTAAGTTTAACAGATTTCTACGGTTGAGTGGCCACCGTTAGTCACCGCCTTTGATTCGCCTAAGTTTGTGGATTACACGGCGGAAACAGACAAACAAATGTGAGTTTCTGGCTTCGATGTGTGTAACCAACGAGAAATAAGCATGCAATACAAATAGAATCATATGCTCGATCGAATCTGAGATCTGATTCGGGCTCGGGCCATTTGAGATCTGAATCTGATGTGAGTCGGATAACCAAAATCCTACCCCATCCTCTACACACCATCTCCGACTATCCCAACACACCATGTGGGGTTAAAAACACCCACCTATCCCTACACACCATGTGCCATTCGACACGTGCTCGGATATAGTGCGACCAATTTGCTAGATAATAAGCGATGATCGCGAAATGCTGAATACTTCCTCTATCAATACAAGCCCACCCCACAATCATATATAGAACAAATACAAATTAACATACTAGACATGCTCAACATGTTATATACGGATATCGAGAATAACGGATATGCATGGCATTATCATACTTAGAAACAGTTATTAGTCTATCGGATCTACGGTTTTGGGGCTTGATTAGCCCTTACACCAGCCATACGGTAGGCCCATAGTCGATTGGGGCGACCGTGCGACCCTAGGAGAAATTTTAGAAATTTAGGCCCATATGCAGTGTAGCTTGCCCGTGTGGGCTCACACGCCCATGTGGTCCACACGGCAGCCCCAAATCCCACACGCGCGTGTGGAATACGTGTGGGCCCACGCCCAACTTGGCCAAGCCGCGTATGGCCCACACGCGACCACCCTCGAGCCACCACATGGCCTTGTCTTGCGCCGCGGCGTCGACCACATGGCCGTGTTCTCACACTGACCTACCACCACGGGTGACTACACACGTGTGTGGCGTCAACGAAGAATAGTTTTTGGCTTTTGCTAAAACCTCATTTTACGTGTTTTGGGTACACACTGGTATCGATTTAATCGAAAACTATCTCAAGCCTTCCAAAGCCTAAAAGTTGACATATCGATTGCTCAAAATTGGTTCTAAAACACGATTAAAGCGAAAAATCAAACCAACGATAACTCAAATCAAGCGTCTATCACTTACCTAACACTCAAGAACTTTTGACTATGATTCGCAGAGGAGAGTCCGTTCTTCACGATTCGTTGCTACCAAAACCCTAAAATTAGACTAACGAGAACAAAACATCAACTTTAGAAACGGAACTAAGCAGGAATCCCTCTCGTAACTTTCGAGCAAAAACTTACCACCACTTACCACAATATCACGAAATCCAAGAGCCTAAAGTACCAAGATTAATGGAAAGAGCGAAAAAATAGGAAAGCGAGAAAAGAGAATTGATAGAATGGTGGAGAAATGCAGTTGACGTCAAATTTTGGAAGAATTTTGGGAAATTGAAAAAATGGAAATAAAAAAGAATAAAAATTATAACAATTATCCCAAAATCTCCCAAATTACTCCCCACTAACCCATTAAAACCAACCTCTCATAATCTAACTCCATCAAGAAACTGAGCAAAAATAATACCTACGCTCGTGCAAGGATTCAAACACAGGACCTCCAGCACACCAACACCCTTACCATTCAAACCACCAGGCTCATTTTGATATGGATTTACAGACAATTTAATATAAGCCCACCAAACAAGAGTAAGACTTGGATTAAAAATAAAAAAATTCACCAAGGTGAGACTTGAACCCAAGACCTCACATACACACCCAGAACACTTAACCACTGATGCAGATACACATTTGTGTTAGATATTTACAGAAACAAAAACAAAAAGTCAGGGCGTTACATGCATAATCGAATCAAGTTCTAGAATCACAAATCAAGTCGACATACTCACAACTAAAAATAAAATGAGAACGAAATGAACAGATGCTCTATAGGCTCAAAAGCTCACAAAAATTATGGTTTTGATGTCAAACTTGCAAATTTAAAATTTCAAAATAAAAAAAAAATTCTTGATTTAGGAGACAACCTAAAACAATAATTTACGAAAAATGACTTATCATGCTTGACTCTTTTGTGTCTTAAATTATAAATCACACAATGCACAAAATCCACAAATTATTCGAAAAAGCAGAATCAATATAAACACTAAATTAAAAAAAGATTAACTTCAGCATTAGGTGTGAGAAAATTAGTTAAACATAAACAACAATTCAAGAATTTTATCGCATAAACATATAAACAATCTCCCCAAACTTAAGATGTACATTGTCCTTAATGTACAAACAGATATAAATAGAATAAGCAAAATATCATAAGAGAAGGAAAATGAAACTTCCTTGAATTTGGATGAATTGTCGAATAGTAAAAATCGAAATTGTAGAAATTCTAAATGAAGTTCGAGGTTTTCAAGCAAACTAATAAGAAAATAGATAAGTACAAGTGGTTTTGGAAATTGAGGTTGTAACACCCCAAAACCGGTCAATACGCCATGACCGAATCGGCATGCCACGAAGGAAAGCGTTTTGAAGGAAAACAAGTTAACGATTAAATTTTAGTGAAAAACTTTTTGTTGTTCTAAATTCATAGAAAATTAAGTTGAAAACTGATATTTTATTTTGAAATTCCGTAAATAGATTTTTTTAAAACTTAGTCGCACTTGGATTAAGTAAACCATTTATAAATTAAAGAGAAACTAAAGCAATTAGGTTGAAAATCGTATCTAATAAAAATTTGGAAACTTAAGTTTTGGAAAAAGCGATTATGAATTATCGAAAATACTTAAGTTGTTAAAAATTATCAATTTATTTAGGTTACCCGATGGTAGCGTTTTAAAAACCATCGTGCTTTGTATTTTTAGAAAACTTTGTTCACATATCATTAAATCAATCATGTAATTTGCAAGTTATTCTTAAAACAAATCCAAAGCATATAAATAATCCAAAAAAACATAATTAAAGAGGCCTTATTACAAACCCATAAAAATGAAAACCAAATTAAAATAAAGTACCCAAGCGGAAGTTCATGTAAAATCAAATTTCATTGCATGGCCTCCTCGAGTTCATTCGGCTCCTCATCCATGAATTCTGAATTACTGAAAAAGTAAGGGAGAAGGTGAGTCACCAAGACTCGATGCATAATCCCTCTCGGGTAAATACCACATACTTACACAAATTATAACCAAGCAATGTATATATATATGATGCACCCAACCTAGCCATCCATAACCCCTTTTCTACCCAGTGTGGTACCAAACCAACTGGTGGTGCCAAACCACTTGGTGACCAAAGTCACGATATTCAATATTGTGATACCAAATCCTTTGGTGACCCAAAGTCACAAATAATCAAGTTGTGGGGCCAACCCACTTGTGATACCAAATCATTGGCGACAATCCCATATCTTAAAAGTGGGGCCAACCCACGGTGGTGTTAATCCACGGGGGCGAGTCGCTATGAGGTGCCAAACCTCACGGTGTCTCAAAGACACAAATGTGATACCAAATCACTTTGGAGGTGCCAAACCTCGGTGTCAGAAGACATGAATATCAATCTTCCCCTCCTCTCATATTGCCCATACCAATGCAATATTTGTACAAATCATGTCAACATACTTTATTATGAAACACATAACAAATATATCATAAATCGTAGATCATGATTTCAATCCACATGTATTAACAACATATAGAAAGCGGACTTACAGAATCCTCATTCATACCATCATAGTATCATATCAAGATCTCTTCGTTTTCCACTTTGATAATATGATTAGTAAATTGAAATTATATATACATATACATAGCAGAGTTATAAAGTGTGTAAGGTACACACACGACACTCCATAAGTACTAAAATCGAAGACTGATCTACTGCACTAGATCACCTTGTCCTACAATCGGCCAATATTTAAATTATAAACAAAGGCCATTCGGCCATACCACTAAATCCCAATGAGTTATCACTTGAAATACCAAGTCTTACCTAAAGCTTACCCAAAGCGATTTGACAAAGAAAGCGAGGCTTAGATTGATTACTTCCAGCGTCCCGAGGAGCCTAAAAGAAATCGGTTTCTAAGAATGATTAGAACCTTGCAACAATTGTCCAAAATTAGACCTTTGTCCACAAGAGGAACAACATAGAAACAATAAAAGACTAAGGAAAAACGGCCATAACACTTACCTATCTTCCAAAATCGTTTGAAGAAAACCAAATGAAGTCCTACCCTTGAAGAAATTCGGCCAAGACAAATCAAATAGGATATGAGAGTTTCAGCTATGATTTTGAAAGAAAACAATTGATATTCGGCTCAAAAGAGATGAAGAATTAGTATGGCAAAGAAGAAAAAAAAAAAATAAAAAGGGGAAGAAGGATGATTCGGCTTTAGCAACTAATGAAAGAAAAATCAAGGAAAGGGAAGAAAGAGATTCGGCCAAGAAGAAAGTAAAAGAAATGTTGTGATTTTGAACAATATTCAAAAGAAAGAAAAGAGAGAAAATGGGATTAAGAGATTCGCCAACACCTATTTTACCAAAGAAGAAAAGTGCACAAAAATGCACAAAGTTCAAATGTAGTTTCGGTTTCAAAAGGAAAAATGAGAGAAAGAGAATGGTATTTGGTTCAACACAAAAATGAGAGCTAAAATCCAAAGCAAATTTGCACAAAAATGCCTAGGTACATTCGGCCAAAGAAGGAGTTTTGGAGAGAAAAGAAACAAATGCCAAAAGGTGCACAAATGCTAAAGTTGGCCAACTATCCTTCCCAAACCTCCTATCAATATTCGACCACCCCCCTAGCCATACATGCCGTCCACATACATGCACTAAAGGCCTTAGAATAGTTTCCAAAACATCTCCCTTAAGCCAAGCCTTGAAATCCTCTACATTCCCAAAGTTGAAGAAATTTTATCCGAAAATCTAGCAATTCTATCCCTTATTTCATGCTTACCATAACCTTAAGTCTTCTTGCCATAAAAAGAAAATTGTCCATCTTATCCATATATATAGTTGACCGACACTTAATGCTAGGATGTACAAAAAATAAAATCCTCAATATGCTTTCCATGCTACTCGAACCACTTCCTCAAAGCAACCTTTCAAGCTCCTTATCCACTATGCCACTAACTCCTCATGTGCTTTAATTTAACACTTAAATTAACTTAAGTGTCAAGCTCACTTAATCCACTTCACTAAATTTTCCACACTAAAAATTATTCTAGCTTAGCTAATATTTCCAAGCCTTCACACAAATATACTAAGCACACAATAACAATCATATCAGAGCTAATACTGAGATAACAAGATGATACTCT
Organism: Gossypium sturtianum; assembly: GCA_025698515.1. Lineage (NCBI taxonomy): Eukaryota > Viridiplantae > Streptophyta > Magnoliopsida > Malvales > Malvaceae > Gossypium > Gossypium sturtianum. Next base: position 121,882 of record JAOWAD010000061.1, on the reverse strand, counting down.
AATATTTTTAGGATGTTACAATTCTACCCCATTAAGAAAATTTAGTCCTCGAAATTACACAACAACAAAAGAGTTGAGAGTGCTGGCGCCTCATCGCATCCTCAGGTTCCCACGTAGCTTCTTCCACGCCATGATTCCGCCATAAAACCTTCACTAAAGGAAGGACTTCCTCATAAAACTTTCACATCTCGATCTAGAATCGCACGAGTTCTTCTTCTATCGTCAAATCTGGACTCACCTCTATTTCCTCTCACGCCACGACATGCGATGGATCGAGCGATAGCATCTAAGCATGGAGACATGGAACACATCGTGAATCACTTCGGCTCGATGGCAACTTTCGGTGATAGGCTCACGGTCCCACTCGTCTCAACACCTTATACGGTCCAATAAACCTTGGACTTAACTTGCCTTTTTTGCCCAAATCTTAACACTTTCTTCCATGGCGAGACCTTGGAAAAACCTTGTCACCTATGGCAAACTCTATATCCCTCCGCTTGAGATCGGCATATGACTTACGCCTATCAAAGCTTCCTTTAGACGAGCTGAATCATCTTAACCTTATCCTCGATCTACGTAACCAACTCTGGTCCTAACATCGACCCTCACCCAACTCATCCGGCATGTAGGTGTGCGACACCTCCTACCATACAACGCCTCATATGGTGCCATCTTAATGCTTGCTTGATAACTATTGTTGTATCACGAATTGGCTAATGGCAAAAACTCTTCCAGGTGCCTCACGAAGTCCAAAACACATCCTCTCAACATATCCTCCAAAATCTGAATAACTCTTTCCATTGCCCGTCGATTTGTGGATGAAATGCGTCTTTGAAATCCAATCGCGTACCCAAAGCTTGATGTAACGCTCTCCAAAACCTCGGCGTAAATCTAGGATCTGCATGCGAGATGATCGACCTTTGGTACACCGTGCAACCTCACTATTTACGCCACATACAACTTAGCTAACTTACAGGCGAATAATCCACCCTTACCCAGGAATAAAATGGTGACTTAGTCGGGCGATCCACAATCACCCAAGCGAGTCCTTCTTACTTGGCGTGAGGGTAATCCACCGACAAAGTCCATAGTGATCCTTTCCCACTTCCAGCGTGGAATCTTCATTGGTGAAGTAACCTAGAGCGGCAATGATGTTCGCGCCGACTTCTTGCACGTCGGACATTTACCCACAAACTCTGCTACCTTCCGCTTGGGACACAGCCACCAAAAGCGCTCTCTTAAATCCCGATACATCTTGCTACCTCCGGGATGCATAGCGTATGGGCTGTTATGTGCGTCGAAGAATCCTTTGTCTCAACTCAACATCCTTTGGCATACAAGCTCTCCTTTTAAAACATAATACTCCATCAACTTGGACAAACTATAATCCTCTAAACCTCAGATTCAACCCGCAACCTCAGATCATTTAAACCATCATCCTCTAAGCTTTGCTTCTCCTTGATTTGCTCTAACCAAGTCGGCTTGACTTGCAATTCAATAAAGACCCCCATCGTCATATAAGCTAAGGCGAGCAAACATCATTCTTAAGTCGGTCACAACCTTACGGCTCAGCGCGTGCGCCACCACATTAGCCTTGCACGAATGATACTCAATCGAGCGATCGTAGTCCTTTAACAACTCAATCCATCTCTGCTGCCTTAAGTTCAAATCCTTCCGAGTCAAAAGATACTTAAGACTCTTGTGATCCGTGTAGACTATCGACTTCTCTCCATACAAATAGTGTCTCCAAATCTTCAAAGCAAAAACCACGACTAAATTCCAAGTCATGCGTCGAATAGTTAACTTCATGTGGTCTCAAGCATCGAGATGCATAAGCCACTACCTTCCCTTCTGCATCGGCACACATCCCAAACCGGTATGTGATGCATCACGATGTAGTGAATTCCTTGCTGCCTCGGGTTGAATCAAAGCGGAGCTTGATTTAGAATCTTCTTCAACATGAAACTTCCTTGCTTTGCTTCTCGGTCCATACAAATGGAACTCCTTTCCTCAATAACTTAGTCATAGGTTACGCTATCAAAGAAAATCCCTCTACAAATCTTCGGTAATACCACTGACCTAGAAAACTCGAATCTCGACCAGCGACTTAGGCGGCTTCCAATCCAACAACGCCTCAATCTTGAGGATCCACTCTAATCCCCTCGGTGATACTCGTGACCCAAGAAAGTCACCTCCTAAGCGAACTTCGCACTTACTAAATTTGGCATAAAGTTGCTTTTCCTCGAGAATCGCAACACTACTCGCAAAATCGCATCATGCTCCTCCTCGACTTTGAGTATACCAAAATATCGTCTATAAATACTACGACAAACTGATCCAGAAATTGTTGGAATACCCGATTCATCATGTCCATGAATGCTGCCGGCGCGTTAGTCAACCCAAACGACATTACCAGAAATTCGTAGTGCCCATACCGAGTGCGAAATGCCGTCTTATGGATATCAGCCTCTTTCACCTTCAGCTGATGATATCCAGACCTTAAATCAATCTTGGAGAAAATTGCTGCCCCCTTAAGCTGATCAAACAAATCATCTATCCTCGGCAAAGGATACTTGTTTTTGATCGTCAGCTTATTCAACTGGCGATAGTCTATACACATCTGCATCGAACCATCCTTCTTCTTGACAAAAAGTACCGGTGCTCCCCAAGGCGAAACACTTGGTCGGATAAAACCTCGATCCAACAATTCCTACGAATCTGAGCCTTCAATTCCACTAATTCCTTGGCGCCATCCTATACGGAGCAATAGACAACGGCGCGATTCCGGGTATGAGATCTATACCAAATTTAACTTCACGATCGGAGGCAATCCGGAAGTTCTTACGAAATACGTCAACATATTCCTTTACTGTTGGACATTCCCCACGATGAACTCCTTAGCCTCCAACGCACACACATGAACCACAAATGCCTCCACGGCCCTTCACGACCAACTTCACGACTTTCCAGCGCGGATACCACGTTGGATAGATAATCTCTTCTATTACCTATCATAACCACCTCTTTGCCTCAATTTGTCTTCAAAACCATGCGCTTAGCGGCGCAATCCAAACTTGCTTGATACTTGACCAACTAGTCCATCCCAAGAATCGATCAAACTCCCTAAATGGCGGTTCCATCGGATCGACTACAAACACTACCCCTTGGAGTTCTAGGGGTACATCCTATCTGACTTATTTACTTTTCTGAGTGACCTGGGGCTAAATCTTTGTCATCTTCCTAGAAGTAGTCTCGAGTCTAGATTCATAGTCTCTACTATGCTACTAGCGACATCTGAATGTGTCGAACCCACATCTATCAAAGCGGTATATGGTACACCAAAGATTAAGAACGTCACGGTTATAACGTCCGGTCGTCGCCTCTCTCTCGGCGTCTTCTTGCGCATACACCAAACGAGTGTCTGTCTTGCCTCGGTCTTTGCTGCGCACTCTGCCCGAAGCTCCGCGGCCTCGACGAGAACCATTACCTCCTCTACCATTACAACGACCTCTCGTGGTGACGGTCCTCATTTACGAAGCCGAGCACGACCTTGACCCACGGTGATTCTGGCTAGCTTACATGGACAATCCCTCACACGATGATCCAGTGAGCCACACTCAAAACATCCTTTCCCTCCGGTCCAACATTCGCCCCAATGAGATTTCCCACATCCGGTTACCGCATGTCTTTGGTCACTGATGATCCAAAACCTCTCTTATATTTATTCTTGTCGTGCCTCTGCCTTCACGATTCCTTTATCCCTTCAGCTATCTTAGTCTTTTCAACTAAGCGCGACAAACTCTACGTTCTGATGTGGAGCAATCGGTAATCTCGACTTCGTTCCTCAATCCATCTTGAGCCAGGACACATCGCTCGTGCTCGAAGCCACGATACCTCCAACATCACGGCTCAATCTTAAAAATTCTTCCTCATATTACGATCACGGACTTACTCTCCTAGACCAAACTCGAAATGCCTTACTGGCTGTGCATCAATGTAACTAGACCTAACATATTTCTTACGATCGATTTGCCTTAAAATAATCCCAAGTGAGATCTTCCATTGCGGCACTATTACGCACCGTGAGCCACCACCGATATGACTCATCCAGAAGAAGCGACACTATCCTTTCGACTTTTCCTCATTTTTCGGATCCAAGTCATCCATGATTCGTTCGTCGCCTCTAACCAATACTACGCCCGTCTTCGGGAGCCACATCCCGAAACACCTCGAAATACCTCGGCTTCATTGGCTCGAAGTCGCTCGGATCACGATTTACGAATTCCCGCGCCTCCACCTATTCCAGCTACCCTCTCAAGAACTTCGCATGACATCGCACGAGACAACTGCGTCATCCCCATTTGATCCTGATGCTCAACTCCAACCGCGGTGGTGGTGGGGTGGTGGTACCTCATTCTCGGATCCTTGACCAAACCTCACTAGCTCGAGACACAACCATCCTACCCGACCACGTCCACGAGTAATACGACCCGACCTCGAGTACTCATGTCTAAAGTCTCGACTTATCCGATTTAAAAGCGCTTATGCATTAGTCATTATTCCACTTTCTTTAAAACACGGTTTTATGAATAATTTTAATAAGAAGTTGTTTCATGAGTACATTCAACCTATAGTTTGGGTCTCTAGAGTAGTTTCTACTACTAATCGGTCATGCCATCATCATTATAATCATATCATCAAAAGCAACAGATTTGAGATACTTACCCAGCGTATCGGTGCGGAGACTCGGTGCCATGCCTTTCCAACCATAAAATTTTAAACAAAACATTTTAAGACCATACTTTAAATCATTTTGGGCCTCGGGCCCACAAAACTTTTGAACTTGGCTCGATACCAATTTGTAACACCCCAAACCCGGTCAATATACGCCATGATCGAATCGGCATGCCACGAAGGAAAACATTTTGAAGAAAAACAAGTTAACGATTAAATTTTAGTGAAAAACTTTTTGTTGTTCTAAATTCGTAGAAAATTAAGTTGAAAACTGATATTTTATTTTGAAATTCCGTAAATAGATTTTTTTAAAACTTAGTCACGGCTTAGATTAAGTAAACCATTTATAAATTAAAGAGAAACTAAAGCAATTAGGTTGAAAATCGTATCTAATAAAAATTTGGAAACTTAAGTTTTTGGAAAAATAGTATGAATTATCGAAAATACTTAAGTTGTTAAAAATTATCAATTTATTTAGGTTACCCGATGGTAACGTTTTAAAAACCATCGCGCTTTGTATTTTAGAAAACTTTGTTCACATATCATTAAATCAATCATGTAATTTGCAAGTTATTCTTAAAACAAATCCAAAGCATATAAATAATCCAAAAAAAAACATAATTAAAGAGGCCTTATTACAAACCCATAAAAATGAAAACCAAATTAAAATAAAGTACCCAAACGGAAGTTCATGTAAAACCAAATTTCATTGCATGGCCTCCTCGAGTTCATCCGGCTCCTCATCCGCAAATTTACTGAATTACTGAAAAGTAAGGGAGAAGGTGAGTCACCAAGACTCGAGTGCATATTCCTCTCTCGGGTAAATACCACATACTTACACAAATTATAACCAAGCAATGTATATATATATGATGCACCCAACCTAGCCATCCATAACCCCTTTTTCTACCCCGTGTGGTACCAAACCACTAGTGGTGCCAAACCATTTGGTGACCAAAGTCACGATATTCAATATTGTAATACCAAATCACTTTGGTGACCCAAAGTCACAAATAATCATGTTGTGGGGCCAACCCACTTGTGATACCAAATCACCGACAATCCCATATCTTAAAAGTGGGGCCAACCCACGGTGGTGTTAATCCACGGGGGCGAGTCGCTATGAGGTGCCAAACCTCGGTGTCCCAGAGACACAAATGTGATACCAAATCACTGGAGGTGCCAAACCTCTGGTGTTCAAAGACACGAATATCAATCTTTCCTCCTCTCATATTGCCCATACCAATGCAATATTTGTACAAATCATGTCAACATACTTTATTATGAAACACATAACAAATATATCATAAATCGTAGATCATGATTTCAATCCACATGTATTAACAACATATAGAAACGGACTTACAGATCCTCATTCATACCATCATAGTATCATATCAAGATCTCTTCGTTTTCCACTTTGATAATATGATTAGTAAATTGAAATTATATATACATATACATAACCGAGTTATAAAGTGTGTAAGGTACACACGACACTCCGCAAGTACTAAAATCCGAAGACTGATCTACGCACTAGATCACCTTGTCCTACAATCGGCCAATATTTAAATTATAAACAAAGGCCATTCGGCCATACCACTAAATCCCAATGAGTTATCACTTGAAATACCAAGTCTTACCTAAAGCTTACCCAAAACGATTTGACAAAGAAAGCGAGGCTTAGATTGATTGCTTCCAGCGTCCCGAGAGCCTAAAAGAAATCGGTTTCTAAGAATGATTAGAACCTTGCAACAATTGTCCAAAATTCAGCCTTTGTCCACAAGAGGAACAACATAGAAACAATAAAAGACTAAGGAAAACGACCATAACACTTACCTATCTTCCAAAACCGTTTGAAGAAAACCAAATAAAGTCCTACCCTTGAAGAAATTCGCCAAGACAAATCAAATAGGATATGAGAGTTTCGGCTATGATTTTGAAAAAAAACAATTGATATTCGGCTCAAAAGAGATGAAGAATTAGTATGGCAAAGAAGAAAGAAAAAAATAAAAAGGGAAGAAGGATGATTCGGCTTTAGCAACTAATGAAAGAAAAATCAAGGGAAAGGGAAGAAAGAGATTCGGCCAAGAAGAAAGTAAAAGAAATGTTGTGATTTTGAACAATATTCAAAAGAAAGAAAAGAGAAAATGGGATTAAGAGATTCGGCCAACACCTATTTTACCAAAGAAGAAAAGTGCACAAAAATGCACAAAGTTCAAATGTAGTTTCGGTTTCAAAAGGAAAAATGAGAGAAAGAGAATGGTATTTGGTTCAACACAAAAATGAGAGCTAAAATCCAAAGCAAATTTGCACAAAAATGCCTAGGTACATTCGGCCAAAGAAGGAGTTTTTGGAGAGAAAAGAAACAAATGCCAAAAGGTGCACAAATGCTAAAGTTGGCCAACTATCCTTCCCCAAACCTCCTATCAATATTCGGCCACCCCCCTAGCCATACATGCCGTCCACATACATGCACTAAAGGCCTTGGAATAGTTTCCAAAACATCTCCCTTAAGCCAAGCCTTGAAATCCTCTACATTCCCAAAGTTGAAGAAATTTTATCCCCAAAATCTAGCAATTCTATCCCTTATTTCATGCTTACCATAACCTTAAGTCTTCTTGCCATAAAAGAAAATTGTCCATCTTATCCATATATATAGTTGACCGACACTTAATGCTAGGATGTACAAAAAATAAAATCCTCAATATGCTTTCCATGCTACTCGAACCACTTCCCTCAAGCAACCTTTCAAGCTCCTTATCCACTATGCCACTAACTCCTCATGTGCTTTAATTTAACACTTAAATTAACTTAAGTGTCAAGCTCACTTAATCCACTTCACTAAATTTTCCACACTAAAAATTATTCTAGCTTAGCTAATATTTCCAAGCCTTCACACAAATATACTAAGCACACAATAACAATCATATCCGAGCTAATCTGAGATAACAAGATGATACTCTAATATTTTTAGGATGTTCTGAGTATTGGGACTTCTATGTTGTAAATCGAGCCCGTAAATATTTTTATTAAAAATTTACGGAGTTGCTATATAGGTGTATTGAAGTTCGATCCAAAAATTTTAGTGATTTGATAGTTAATTAAGGTAAAAGGATTAAATTGTAAAAGAGGTAAAAGTTAATCGCTATAAATTTAAAATACTAAAGGGACCAAAATAGTGATTAAAACATGGTCAAAAAGTCCAAGCGGTGGAGGATATGATTAATCCAATAGCTTTTGGGCTATTTGCCTATTAAGTCCTAATTAGTTTAAGGTTTAATTGAAGATGTGCAAAAGTTAATTTCTATTAGTTTAAAGGTGTTAAATAATTAATTTAATAAAGGAATAAGGGTTTATGTGGTAATTATACCATAATTAAATGGCACAATTTGTAATAATTTTTATTAGATAAAATATATGTTATAATTTAAATAATAGTTAAAAGAAAAGTTAAGTTAAAATAAATAAATAAAAGAAATATCATTTTATTTCTTATGTTCTTCTTCCCCCAAATTGAAACCACCATTTTTAAGACAAGGGAGGTTCAACCAAGCTCTGCTCTTCGTGCATGATATGTTTTTGAGTCTTGTTTTTAATGATTTTTATGTTTTTGTCATCGTATTAGCTTGATCTAGCTAACCCAAGACTAATTTGTAAAACTAATAAATGTTGTGGATTTTTCCATTGATGAGTTTGGTGTATGTTTGAAAGTTAATGATAGATTTTTAAATTTGGTTGTTAAATAGGACTATTTTGTAAAGTAGTTTTTAATAATTTTAAAGTGTAAGGATTAAAATGGTAAAGTAGCAAAATTACATGGACTTGTTGTGAAATAACAATAATTATGGACTGTAGTAAGGTCCTAAACAATACGGCTAAACTTTATTTTGGTTGAAAATGGTTCAATTGCAAGTTTTGGACTTAGGGACTAAATTGCATAAAAGGTAAAATGTTGGGGCAATTTTGTAAAAATGCTTAAAAGGACTTATTTGCATAAATTAGTTAAATTTTCTATTGGAATTGGTTAATTGAATGGAATTACTATTTTAGATCAAGAAACAAATCAATCAGATTCGAATCGCGGAAAAGATAAGGTAACAGATTGATCGTTGTCTCGACTTTGGTTAGGTAAGATTGTTCGGTTTAATTTAATACAATTATGATAAATATCATATGAAAAACTTATTTTTTAAAATGTTAGTTTAATTTTTCCACTGTTAAGGTTATGAGAATTGGAATTATGAATTATACATAACACCGATTAGTAATGTGATCTCCTGTGCCTGATGAACGTAGGATAGAGTACGATTGGCATGCCAATGGGTTATAGTGCATGTTGTACAGGATTGGTATGAGATGAGATGATGATTAATGTATATTTCTTGTTCACTGAATATATCGAAGTCCATCATTTGTTACGGACTATCGTGTTATATTCATAGTGTTTTCTGGCATGTTATCAGGGGTGGATGTAAAGCCTTCGAGCTTGACACATGGTTTCGAGGAGTGTTATTGGTTGGATTGCTCGTTTGAGTGTTTGACATGTTTCGGATGGATAACCATGTACTCATATCCTTATTTTGTTTATCAGGCAAAGTTCTAGTGGAAAACGATTGTTATTGAAATGTACGAAGCTTGATTTTGCATTCTTGATAGTATAGTGATTGAATAATAAATGATCTCCTTCTTTTTTAGTATTGAATCACCCGTTGTGAACTGTGGTTGACAGGAAACTCTGTGTAATAATCTTGTTATTTGAATTATTATGTTTAATTCAGTAAGCTTTATCGTTTAAATCATCAAACTTATTAATCTTTATAAAAGCTTACTCGTGTTATTTGTCTTGTTTTCATGTAGATAGTGTTTTTGTGGAAAATCGAGCGATCGAATCAACTTGAAGAAATCGCACTATCCGAGGATATTTTGGTAGTTTTTTAATGCAAACTTTGGCTTATATGTCATGTAGTAGGAGAATTTAAGTATGTTTCGTGATGGCTCATAATACTCATGTTGTAAAGCTTGATGTGCATATGACCTTGTTATACTATATAACCATTTGATATATACATGTATGATACCAAGTTAGGGCACAAGTGAATATGGTTGAGTGAATGGTAGGCTTGATATAAGCTAATGTATGCGATTAGGAGTATGTATTGTGTAACTTGAAAGTCTAGTTATGGTAATGTAATGTTTAAGTATTTGAATTATGGTATCATTGATGGAACATTGGTTAGGCACAAAGGTTGGTTGTTTTAGCATGATTTGAGTGTATTTGAATGCATTTTGAAGGTTTGTAAACATGTGTTCGGGGTTTGTTTTGTCACTTAAGTAAAGGGGATTGAAATTGGCTTAATTTGGGGCAAATTTTGGTGCACACGGCCTGGGACACAGGTTGTCACACGGTCGTCTGCCACACACGATCACACATGGCCATGTGTCCTTATTTGTCTAGGTGTAGGGTACACACGGTCTGGTACACGGGCTACGACACGGACGTGTGATCCAATTCAGTGAGTTACACGAGTGGACATACGGGCTAGGACACGGCCGTGTGATCTAACTCAGTAAGCTGCACGGTCTAGGGGCACGGGCGTATGGGGTGGCCACACGACCATGTTTTGAGCCACACGATTTGTGCTCTCATCACGGCTTTGGACACACATTTATGTGACCCATGCTTTGGAAATTTATGAATTTTTTCTAAACTTTTCAATATGTTTCGAATTGGTCCCTATTTGCTTCTAAACTATTTTTAAGGCCTCGTAGACTCGGTTTAATCTCCATAAGTGTATATGTTACATTGATTTAAATGAATTATGATTTTTGTTATTAAATCTGTATATTTAATTTTATCTGATGTTAAATATTCTGAATTGTACCATAATACTCTGTAGCCCTAATTTGGTGACAGAGATGGGCTAGGGGTGTTATACTCTCGTTATCAATATCACCACCAAAATAAAGTTTGAGTCCATGACCGTTTACCTTAAATGTGTTGTATTCAGGATGTGTTACCTCAATGGTTCTGTATGGAAATACGTTCTGTACCACAAATGGGTTCGACCCTATTGACTTAAGCTTTGTAGGGAACATTCGTGGACCTGACTTTTCTAGTAGCACTTTGTCTCCAACTTTGAATTGATTTGTCCTCTTTACATGTGCACCATGGCGTTGCTTTGTTGTTTCTTTGAACATTCTCGATTTCTCATAATCTTTCGGTCGCCATTCGTCTAATTCATCAAGCTGCACCATTCGTTCTCCACTCGTCCCTTGATTTCTATCACCTTGAACAAGATACAATTCTAACACGTCTTCATGAGTGATTTTCTACAAAGAACGTTGAGCCACATGATTACTAACATTAACATAATAACTAGTATCATCTCGCTCACTAGAAGCTCTCACAAAATCACATGCTTGAAGAGTAATATTTTCATTACTTACCCTCAGCAAAAGTTCACCATTATCTACATCAAGAACAATTCTAACAATGGCTAAAAAGGGTCGACCTAAGATAATAGGTACCTTAATATCCCCATCCATGTCCAATATAACGAAATCAACAGGGAAAATAAATTTATCTACTTTGACAAGTACATCCTCAATAATACCTCTAGGATAATTAATTGATTTGTTAGGTAATTGAATACTCACCCTAGTGGGTTTTGGTTCCCCGAGACCAAGTTGTTTGAATAATTTATAAGATATTAAATTTATATTAACACCTAAATCAGCCGATGTTTTTTTTTCTACATTTAAGCTACCAATAAAATAAGGAATATTAAAACTCCCTAAATCTTTAAGCTTGGTGGGTAGTTTGTTTTGGAGAATGGCTGAAAAATCCTCATTGAGCTCCATAGGTAACAAGTCATCTAACTTCCTTTTATATGTTAACAGCTCCTTTAAAAATTTTATATACTATGGCATCTGCGAAAAGGCTTCAACAAAAGATAAGTTAATATGCAATTTTTTCAAAAGTTCAAGAAATTTACCATATTGTTCTTTCATGCGGTCTTTCTTCACTACATGAGATATGGAATTCATAGTTTATATTCTCGACCACTAGCTTATGCTTTTTCTTGCTTTCCTCAACCTATCATTTTTCTTAACAACTTCTAAATTCAGCTTCTTTTCAGGCTCGACTAACCCTTCCATGCTTCAAACATTGATTGTGTGGACTTGCTTCTTTGGGTTGGTTTCAGTTTTACTAGGTAAGCTACCTTGTTGTCTTTTTGAAACCAGTTTAGTAAGCTGTCCAATTGGATTTTCAAGCCCTTGAATCGATGCTTGCTGATTTTTCAGAGTTGTCTTAGTGTTAGTGTTCTGAAATCTAGTTTCAGACAACGAAATAAATTTAGCTACATCTCCTCAAGGTTTGGTTTCTTCTCTTGCTAATAAGGTTGCTGAAAACTCAGAGGAGGTTGTGACCTTTGATTTCCTTCACCATCAGAAGAAAAATTTGGATGATTCCTCCTGTAACAGCCCGATTTTGGGTCTAGTAAGAACAGTGGTTTCGGGACCACAAATTCGACCCAGTAAAATTTATTTTTATTATATTTTTATGGTCTACAATTTTATGGAACGATTTTGTACAAATTTCGTTCGAAAATTTTGAAGTTTGGGCACTCAATTTAGTCAAAAGGACTAAATTGCAAAAAGTGAAAAACTTGAATTCTATATGTTAAAGGTGTCTAATTGCTATGATATTTTAAATTAGAGGTCCTTAAATGGTAATTAGACCATTGGTTAAGTTGGTGGACAAAAATGGACATGGTTTAGTATGTTTCTAAAGTTTTTCATTAAGGGCATTTTAGTAATTTGGTAATTAAAATGAATTAAAAAGCCAAAATAAAACCAAATTTGTCCATCTTCTTCTTCCTTGGCCGAATTTTACATGGAGAAGACATGGCTAGGGTTTTTCAAGCTTTCAAGCTCGATTGTAAGTCCGTTCTAGCCCCGTTTTTAATGATTTTTATGTTTTTGAAATCCTTGTAACATGATCTATCTATTCCTACCACCAATTTGAAGAGATGTCAAAGTATAAAATTTTACCCATGTTGAACATGTATGTATTTTGATGTTTGATGGTGGAAAATGCATGTTTGTTGTTTGATAAACGACTTTTGCTAAGTAATTTTCGATAAAAATGCCTAAAAGGACTTGTTTGTAAAAGTTGTAAAATGAGTAGTAAAAGTGTGAATAAATGAAAAATGTGGGCTGTTATGAGCATGATATAGGTTTGGCTAGGCTTGGGTGTAATGAAATTGAATGAAAATCATTTTATGAGCCTAGGGACTAAATTGTAAAATGTCAAAAGTTTAGGGGCAAAAATGTAATTTTTCCATAATGTGACTTTTGGACTGATATGAATAATGTGTTGATTAAATGAGATGAATGTGATATTATAGATCAAGAAAAACGAGGTTCGGACCTAGAACTGGGGAAAAACGAGTATTTGACGATTTAGTCCTTTTTCCTGTTTTTATGCCGAGGTAAGTTCGTATGTAAATAATGCAATGTTATATTTGTATTTTAATGTTTTGATATTGTATGAAATGTATGATTGGTTCTATGAGTATATTCGACGAAGTTAAAGAGAGAGAAATCCGGTTGAACCTTAGGAATGTTAGGATACAAGTGACATGTCACTAGGAACCCATGTAATTATGTGATTTATGTGTCCCGGTGTGCTGGTCACATGCGTCCTCTTGGTGGTGGGGTATACCGACATATGTTGCGGATACTTGATGACTTGTGTGAAGCGACACCGCCGCGTAGCTACGTCTTGGTGATAGCTTGTGAGCGGGCGAGGATAGCTCGAGAGCGAGCTTATATGTGTTATGAGATTTGTGGTAGCATTGGCTACATATGTGGCACTTATGTGCAAAGATTTCCGTGTATCCGATAGTATTCTAAGTGGTTCAACGGGTATGTCAAAGACGAGAAAGTATGTGATTATGTTACGAGTTGATACAGATATGTACGAAAAACTCAAAGGAAATGAATTCGGTATATGATGAACCATTGGTAAGAATGTGATTGAGTATGTTATGTTCATGAAATTGTGAGTTCATGATTTCCACAGTGATGTTTTTGTGAAAACCTTGTGATTATTGGTCAATACTTGTGATGTATGAAGTACATGGTAAATTTGGTTGACGATTATGTGTTTGGCTTTCGGGCTAAATTGACTTATGATATAGCATGATTCATTCACACAAATTGTGATTTATCGGATATGAGAAAAAGGAAAGATTGGCATAATTGCCTATTAAAATGGTTATGGAAGTAAGGGAAGATAAGAGTTTAGGCATTGAAAGATATTAAGACATATGCTCGAAAACATGAGTACACATAATTAATGTGCATGTTTACTATGAGGTTTGAAATGATTTGTTGAATTGCTGTAATATGTTACAAAGGAGAGATTAAGGTTGTTAGGTTGATGCCAAGATATGTTAAATTATGCTTATAAGTTGATAGAGTAAACATTATGACTGAATAAAAATTATAACTGTGAGATTCATAGCAATTTGTATTATCTTGTGTTTAAATTGTTGAACTTGATAAAAGATTTATAAGAGTTGCTTATTATTTTCGTACGGACTTACTAAGCTATATAGCTTACCCCCCTTATTTTCCCATATCTTATAGGGTTATTAAGCTAGCTCGGATTGGAGTTCGCCGGAGATCCTATCACACTATCAAGCTATCATTTTGGGTATAAATGAATTCAAGCATTTTAAGTCTATGGCATGTATAGGGACTAGGTCAATTTTTTATGTGTGTCATTATTAATTTGGCCATATGTATTAGATTGTAATTGCTAATGCTTCATCTTATATATAGCCATGAATGATGGCTTATGTTGATCATAAGTTTATTCATATGTTAATGCGCTCTTGTGAATGTGAAATTAGTATGTTTTTATCGGGTTAAGTATGATGTTTTAAGCATAATAAATGATGGTATAAGAATGACATGTTATTGTCTTGTTTGTAGTTGTTTGGTTGTATTTACATGCTTGAATTTGTGCCATGAGATGTTGTGTAGATGTGTGCAAGTGTGGGTGGCAAAATGGCTTGATAAATAGTCTTGTTTTTGTCCACACGAGTAGACACACAGACGTATGTCTAGGCCGTGTAATGCACACGGTCTGCCCTACGAGCATGTGTTCCGATCGTGTGTCCACTGCACCTTAATTTTGGAAAAACAGAATGTCCAGAATTGAGCACGAGCGCGAGAGACACGGCGTGTGTCTCACCGTGTGTGCTCTGAGGGCTTAGCACATGGGCGCGTGTGCACGCGCCGTGTGGCACAAGTCGAGAGCACCTAATTTGAACACTTGCTGCGGCAAGCGGGCGTGTCTAAGGGTCACACGGGCGTGTCCCTTGGACCACACGGATGTGTATGCCCTGTAACATGAAAATTTTTCTAAGTTTTGTAAAAAATTCTAAAGTTCTTGGTTTAGTCCCGAACCACCTCCAAAGCATGTTTTGAGCCTTGTAGGCTCGTATAAGGGACTTTATGATTGAATACGGATGGTTTTAATTTGGATGCAAATTTATGACTCGGAATTGTGTGATTGCTTGTGATGTGAGTCCGGTAATGCCTCGTACCCTGATCCGGCGTCGAATACGGGTAAGGGTGTTACACCTCGATCTTGGATTATAATTATTGTTATATGAGTTATTTTGATGTCTAGAATTATTACCCATAAATTCGACTTGCTCATGCTCCATGTTGGACTTGAAGGTTGAATATTCTGAATTAATCATCCCCGCTCCTGTCGCATCGCATTGCATTACCGAATTCACATGTTTACTGTAACTTGAATCATCAATCTTTTTACTCAGTGCTTCAACTTGACTCGCCAACATAGCAACTGCATCCATATTAAAAACATTGGCTCCCTTGATTAATTTTGTTCTTATGACTTTCCACTGATAATTATTCAGTGCCATCTCTTCAATAGATTCTTGGGCTGCCTCAGGTGTTTTGTTATTCACTATTCTGCCAGCTGTTGCATCAATCATCTGTCTAGTCGAAGGATTCAAACCATTGTAAAATGTTTAAACTTGTAACCACAAAGGTAACCCTTGATGAGGGTACCTTATCAAAAGATCCTTAAATCTCTCCCATGCATCATATAATGTCTCAAGGTCAATTTGGGTAAACGAAGAGATGTCGTTCCTCAACTTAGCTGTTTTGGCCGGTGGAAAATATTTCAATAAAAACTTCATAGTCGTCTGATCTCAAGTCGTGATAGAACCCCGTGGAAGTGAATTCAACCACTGTTTTGCCTTGCTCCTTAAAGAGAATGGGAACAATCGTAAGCGTATGACATCATCAGTAATGCCAATAATCTTAAATGTGTCACAAATCTCTAGAAAGTTAGCCAAATGAGAATTCGAATATTTATCTTACAACCCATCAAACTGAACATATTGCTGCACCATTTGAATTGTGTTCGGCTTGATCTCAAAATTATTTGTACCAATTGTCGGCCTGACAATACTCGATTTAGCCCCAATTAGAGTAGGCTTAGCATAATCATACATAGTCTGAGGAGCAGAGCGTGGAGGAGGTTGCTGATTATTTTGATTATCTTCCATCTCCGCAATAATATCCTTTTGCTCTTTATGGTCTATTAAAATTTGTTGATCTTGCCTTGGTTCTCTAACTTCTCTCTGATTTCTACGAGCAGGCTTTTCAATCTCACTGTTAAAAATTAACGATTTTAACGGGTTGCCTCTAGTCATAGACCAAAAAAACCTGTCAGAATCAAACAAAAGAAAAATTAAAATGTAAAAAGTTAAATTAAAAACAAAAAAATTAAAATATAAAATGGCTAAATTAATAGAAATAAAGTTTTCCTAATATTCTAGTCCTTGGTAATGGCACCAAAAACTTGATGCATCGTGAACTAACTAAAAATCTGACAAAGGCAAGTACACCTATCAATTAATAGTATAACTACGATGAGCAAATATATTGTTCCCACGAAGACTAAAAGTATTAGTAATTATTGTCTTTCTATTATTTAACCGATAAATTCGAGTGATTGATTGAAAACTAAAATTAACTAAATTAATTAACTATGAATGAGACAAAGAACAAATCAGGAAAATAAACGATTAATAATCAATAAGCGAAACAATATCCAAGAAAGAATCTACCTAGATTTCATCTGTCATTATCAATATAAATTACACAATTTCTTTACTTTGTATATTGAGAAATCCTTAAATTATGCTATCATCTCTTTTGAGAGTAAGAGCAATTAACTCTAGGTTGATTAATTGAAATTTGTTTCTAATTAAAACCCCTATTATCGCATTAACTCGATATATGAATTCCCCTATTATATTTGACTCTAATCCAGTAGATTTATGTCATTTTATTTCTAGGATTGCATGCAACTACACTCAATTACGCAATATCTACTCTTAAACAGGGTCTATTCCTCCTTTAATTTAAGCACATCAAACATGGATCAATAATCTAGATATATCAAACCAATAATTAAGCACACATAATTGAGAATAAGATCTAAGTATTTTTGCGTAAAAGAAAAATTAAAAGATAAATTCATCATAGGGTTCATCTCTCCTAGGTATTTAGAAAATTAGTTCATACTTGAAAACAAAAACATCCAAGATACAATATAACCGAAAGAAATAAAGAAACTCATGATAATCTCCTTAGAAATCTAATGGGAATCTTCAATCTTGACGGAAATCTACTTCAGAAATCGGCTTTAATGGTGTTTTTCGAGTTGTTTTCTTGAGTATTCTATGACGACTCTCTCCTATCTTCTTATTTTTGTCATATATATGTTTTAGAATGCCCGAAAAACCTAAAAATTGTATTTTCCCACAGTTCAAAGTGCAAATTTGCGCAACCGACATGGCCTGCCGCATAGCCGTGTGGCTGACACGGCCGTGTGGAAGGGGCCAGCCTGTGTGGCTTTTGTACCTTACTCTGATTTTTCGGTTTTCAGTCGATTTGTTCCCAAATGCTCTCCTAAGTATAAAAACATAAATTTAAAGGATTAGGAGCATAAAATTCACCATTAACATTGAATAATCACCCAAAAACATATTAAGAATGATATTAAAATATGTTACTTTTAGCACTTATCAATTATGCATGAGAAATGATTAGTACCCTTACAATACTTGTCCCAAGAAAATATCGCTTTTACCTATGACATTTTATTAGGGGTTTTAGCTTCTAATTAACTTGAATTATTCTACACCTAATGACTCAATTATTTACAAATTGTGAAACAATACCTTAGGTAAATTTTCAAAGGCAAAATAAAAAAATTTAAAAGCTCACAATTAATACAGAAATAATTAAATTAAATTAAATTAACAAAAAATAAAAAAATATCATAATTTGGAATAACTAAATTAACAAAAAATAAAAAAAAATATCATAATTTGAATTATATATAAGGAATTCATAAAATAAATTTAAACCAAATTAGAAATTGAACTGAATGTATTCATATCTGCATAGGATTAACTTGAATTTTTAAAAAAATTAATTATAAAAACACCAAATGACGAGGGATTAAAACAGTAATTTATTCAATGACTCTAAAAGTCCTTCAAATTAGCAGCAAACCTCCCACTTTCACATGTGGAATTATTAAAATTATTATTTAATATTTTAAAAACCATCTAATTTCCTTTTTTTCATTATTTTCCAGCCTAATCCTAAAACTCATATGTTTACTTTCTTTTCTCTCCCAACCTTTTCTTTATTCCCTAAGATTCCTTTTTTCATTTACTCTCCTACACAATTCTCTCCATCTCTTTCATCTAGATTACGCTACCAGCTCATGGTTTCTCTCTTTTATTTTCTTTTTCATTGAAAACTTATCCTTCATCTCTAGGAAAAAAAACTAGAACTAATTAGAAATTTTAAACAATGTAATATTGGTGCATGTTAGAATAAAGACTACCTACACTTCTTGGCTTCCTTGTTTGTGACTCATTTGAGTTCCGGATGATTCTATTTGTTGCTTGTAAGCTTGATTCAGTATTCATGTGTATTTTTTGTCGTGTTTTTTCTTTTCAATTTTTTTCAATCTGTCTGTATGTATTTGTGTTGAATTTGACTCTCCTTGTGCTACCGTCTCTTACTCTCATTGTTTATTGTGTTCGTGTGTTCATCTTTTTGTGGATCTAAAAGGAAATCAATTATTCAAAACATAGATTTTCTTTTATTTTTTCCTTGTAGATCATGGTGTTCTTGGGACCTAGGGTTTGTCCGCCTTCAACTTTTACATTTCCTCCTCCTTTTTTTTTTTTAAGATTTTTTGCTATTTTTGTATTAGGATATGTTTTTTTTATGTTCAATACCAAATCAGGGTTTTCCACTGTGAAGGTTTGAGAAGGTATATGTTGCGGTTTTGACTCTCTTGAATGTGATAGCAAAAAAGCATCCATAAGATAATTGGTTTAGTTGTTGTCTTCCTTTTTATGATGTTAGTTTTTTGGAATAATCTTTTTATTTTAGTAATCATGTTCTTGTGTTCATTCAACTTTGGCCTACAAAGAAGCTAAAGTTGACGGATGTGGACAAGTATAAACATTTTCATATCAGTCTTGGATTATTTTGATCAAGCTCGGGTCAATTTCAAAATGTTTATTATGAATATATTTTTATCCAAATAAATATAACTTCTCGTCCGGAGAGTGTGTACCAATATATCCAAAATTAACATTATTTCACAACTTTCCTATTAATACGTGATTTTTTTTAATGTGTTCTAATTTATTTTATAAAATTATAATAATATCTTGTTTCTAAATATATTATTCCCGCTTAATTTTCTCACTTCTACACATATTATTCCTGCTTAAAAAAATTCTTTCAATTGAAATTGCTTGAATTTCTTGCATCTAATAGCAAATTATTTTCGTTTAAAAAAGTATTCATTTTCAATTAATGAGTTTTGAACCCAAAACCTAATAATATATTACAACCTTCTTACCCCACTTGAGCTGCACACGTGGCATCTTAAGAGAACATCGAAAAGATACCTGCAAAAGGTTCCCCACCTCTCATCCTTCGAATCATCATCAACAATTTTGCTTAACTTCTTAGATGAGTCACCTCTTGTTCGACCATCCACTGGTAACGGGAATATCCCTTACATCAGGTCACCTGCTTTTCAGTGTACACTCCTAGTGTAAACACTCTCTTTAGTGATCATTAAAGTCCTATTGAGTATAACAACCTCGTACTACCTCAAAAAGAATAACAGAATGAGCCCCACTGCATACGTCCCCCACACACTCCATGATACAACCGACTGCCTCCAGACGTGCGAACATTTGGACTGGAAATACTACAGCAAAATAAATAAAAGATTAAACAACAGTGTTCGCGACTATATGGGTCAAATTGTAATATAGTTTGTTTACAACAGAACATTTGGAAAGTATTCTGAGGATCATACCCAAGGGATTACAGATTGGAGAAGTTTATTATTAAATTAATTATCGAAAATAATTACTAATCTAATCGATTTAAAAGATAATAGTGTGAATCCAAATTGAAAGATTAATTAATCTAAATTAACCTAATGGAATTTCCTATTCCTAGTGTCAACGATGCGAGCTTGAACCTATGTCTGATTAATGGTTATAATTAATAGGAGAACTCGAGTTTTAATAATGATTTAATTATTAACTAGACAGCATTACCTCTCGGCCTCTACTACCTAACTAATCAACCAGTACACGCTTACCTCTCGGCCTCACTTTCCTAACCAGTATAAATCCACAATTTACTCGGTAACCTCGTCTCTCGATCCGTTTACCTATATTACTTCTTAATGTCACCAATCCTAGGGTTTAAGCACACATGAAATTATACAAACTAATTTGTATGAGAAACCCTTGTGAATCCGCTAACTACGCACACACTCGCTCATTAAACTACAATCAATTAAATAGTTCCATAACCGAAACATGCTAGATATAAATAAGCACATGATTTTATCTCAATATTCATATAAACATTAGTTGATCAGTCTAATAGAATATTAACAATGGAATAAAATAGATAAAGAAATTGCTTACTGATAAATATAAGCGTCGTTCCGGAGCAATCTTCGCTCGCAATCGTCTTCGCATTGGAATAGAAAAATTCCGACTAAGCGAACATAAATATAAAATAAAAACTAAAGAAACTATTTAGCTAAATCTACTCCCTAATCAGTTGATTCCTTTTAGGGTTACAATGACCTCCTTATATAGGCTAAATTTGGTGTGATATATGCCTAAAACACCCCTGATACTATTAAATAAAAGAGACAAAAAAAATATGCCAAGATACGGCTGCTGACATTAGCATTGTGTTAGGATGACGCCACGATGTCGCAACATTGATGTCAACACATGTCATCATGACGTCGGCACTATTTCAGCCCTAGATGCTTCGCAATTTTGTGTCGCGACACGGTCGTCGTTATTTGCATTCTTTGGCCTGAATTGGCACCCTACACACTCAAGTAGCCTATTAGTCATTCTCGAGGTCCGAGTTGGCCTCATGAGTCATCGAAATACTAAAAAGTGTGTAAAAATGCTAATAAAACTACAAATGCAATAAATAAACATAAAATGACTAGAAAACAAGCTCATTAAGTGCAGTAAATAATCTAATTTGCCACAACGAATTATGGCAGATCAACAACCCATTGGTAACAACCCACTAAGTCACCATTACTATAAAATAAGACTCCTCCTATACCCTTTAGGATGAAGGAAAAAAGATCTTCTTCCCCATTAGCAATGTTGAACACTCATTACACTCAACCTTATCAACCTCTTTACTTTCTTCCTTATTAACATCCCTTCTTCATCTCTCTATTTGTTTAGGTGAATTGACCTCCTTTGCACCACCACCTTATCCTCATATCTCCATCATTGTTGATACACTTAATCAACACACAATTATATATAAACAAAAAAAAAAAATTATAGCATGAAACAACTATCTCTTTTTTAAAAAATAGCATGAAACAACTATCACCAATAATAATTTAACTTAATTGAATATATATATATATAATTAATTCAAATATATTAAAAATATTAAATTAAATTTTAATTAAAATAAAAATAAATTATAATTTTTTTGAGTTTATTCATAGTGCTTAAATAACATTCACTTTCATAATACTTTCATAAATATAAATGAAATTCAAAATAAAAATAATTAAATTAAAGTCAACGATAAAAATTTAAAAATTTTAAAACCAATTAAAGATCATAATATAAATATATAAGTAAAGAAGGACTTAATCATAAACCCTAAAAATAAATAATATTTAAAAAACAATTATTCCAAAATGGAACACATTTAAACATTTCATGTGAAACGTTTCACTCTTATTTATTTATTTATTATGTTTGTGTATTTAACATATGTTAATTGTTTATTTTTAGCTCTTACTTGTTACCTAATTAAAAGGTTACCACACATTTCTCAAAATTTTACTACATTTTTCCTAAAAATCCAATGTGGCATGATCAAAGATTGAATGTGTTCTGCTTTTCTAACATTTAATTCCAACCATTGATTATTTTGGACTCTTAGAAATCTCATTGAAAGAAAATCTTACTCTAATCGTCACCCTTTTTTAAACCCATAAAATTATCAATTTATAGATTTCTAAACACGTAAAATTTCAAAAGTGTTATGAAATAAAAAAAAAAAAAAAGTAGAGTAAAAGCAAGAGAAATAGGTGAGAAAAAAAAAACGTATTTTATTGACCAATAGATATGTTTACAGTGCTTTTCCAAAGCCTGTATTTATAGACATAAAAAGTATAAATAAAATAAATCTCTACTTCTAATTAATATTAGAGCCCTAAAGTATATCAAAGTTATCTTGATCTTGATGGACATCCACTTAATAATAAAATATTCATAACACTCCCCATTGGATGTCCTTTGGTAGATGATGTGTCTCGTTAAACCCATACTAAGATAAAAATCCGAGAATAAAAAATTCCTAGTGAAGGAAAAAGTGTACATATATCTATAATACACATAACATGCTACCTCATTAAAAGCCTTACAAGGAAAACCCAATGAGGCAAAATCTTAGTTAAGGGAAAAAGAGTATAACACGCATTTACTGCCCCTCATGACAACATCAAATAATATCTCAAATTCTGCGTATTTTATCTTGAATACTAGCTTTTCAAATGATCACTTAAACGAATTGATAAATGTTTATATCATAATTCTTTAGAATGTCATGAGTGAAGAAGAAACATATTTTAATCTCTTCAAGAGTTCCAACAATAATCATAACAAACTTTTAGCATGATCCTTCTGTATATACACATGTTGGATCATTTTATAATCTTCAACTATTACTCACTGAGTTGAATTTACCACGTATGTTCAAATCAATTTAATTCATATAAATATTTACACAAACATATTGAACAATTTTCTGATAATTTTTATATGCTTCCAACATTCTAATCCTTGAAGGATTTTAATATAAACTTCACTTTATAGTGATTCATATAAAGGTTGTAGCAACAACCATTAGGCGCATGTCAAATTTTCATGAATTTCTATACTAATAAGATATGTAAAGGTTATTGTATCCACCACGAAAGAATATTATACCATTCATAATCAATGCCAGGACTTAGTGAAAAACTTCATTTTCTTATTTCGTTTTCAAAAAATTACTTATTTGTACCATACTGGCTGTATACCTTTGGACGTTTGGATTGCTAGTCCAAAAACTTCATGAATTTAATTAAACTTGAATTGCACCTTTGCATTTTGGCCAATCAATTGCATGCAAAATCATTGTTGATAACTTTCTATTTCAAGGTTCCAGATTTTCTCGTATTGACATGAATTTTCGAGATGTCTTTATTTTCACTATCTTCGTCTTTACATTAAAGTACCTAAATCTCTTTAATTAGTTATGTCTTAGGTCTCTTTGATGTCTACGAAACCAACTAAAAATTCAACAAAGGCAAGTGCACCTATCAATTAATAGTATAGCTACAATGAGCAAATATATCGTTCTTACGAGGACTAAAAGTACTAGTAATTATTGTCTTTGTATTATTTAACCGACAAATTGGTGAGTTTGATTAAAACAATAATCAACTAAATTAATTAACTAAATAACATAACAAAGCACAAAACAGGAAAATAAACGATTAACAACCAAGAAGCAAAACAATACCCAAGAAAGAATCCACTTAGATTTCATCTGTCATTATCAATCTGAATTAAACAATTTCTTCACTTAGTATCTTGATCCATAAAAATTTCTAAATATGCTAATATCTCTTTCGAGAGTAAGAGAAATAGACTCTAGGTTGATTAATTAAAATTTCTTTCTAATTAAAACCCCTATTATCGTATTAACTCAATCTATGGATCCCCCTATTAGATTTGACTCTAATCTGATAGATTTATGTCGTCCTATTTCTAGGATTACATACAACTCCACTCAATTATGCTAGATCTATTCTTAAAAAGGGTCTATTCCTCCTCTGATTAAAGCACATCAAACATGGATTAATAGTCTAGAAATATTAAACCAAGAATTAAGCACACATAATTAAGAACAACATCCAAGTATTTATTGCGTAAAACAAAAATCAAAAGAAAAAAAATTCATCATAGGGTTCATCTCCCCTAGGTATTTAGAAAATTAGTTCATAATCACAAATAAAGATATCCCAAAGACAATATAACCACAAGAAATAAAGAAACTCATAATAAACTTCAAAGAAATCAAAAGGAGATCTTCAATCTTGATGGAAATATGCTTCTGAGTCGGCTTCAATGGTGTTTTTTGAGTTGTTTTCTTGAGTATTCTTTGACGGGTTCCTCCGCTCTCTTTATATTTGATATACATAGGTCTTAGAATGCCCGAAAAACCTAAAAATTACGTTTTCGCGTTTCTGAAGTGTAATTCGTGAAATCCATACGGTCTGGAAGATGGCTATGTGGCAGCCTGTGTGGCTCACACAGCCATGTGTCCAGCCCGTGTGGCTCTTGAAACTTGCTCCAATTTTACGATTTTCGCTCCTTTTGCTCCCAAATGCTCTCCTAAGTATAGAAACATAAATTTAAAGAATTAAGAGCATAAAATTCACCATTTTAAATCGAACAATCATCCAAAAGGCAATAAGAATGAGGATAAAACATGTTACTTTTAGCATTTATCAAATATCCCCACACTTAAGCGTTTGCTTGTCTTCAAGCAAAATTCTCAACCCATATTCAAGTTAACTTTGCCCAATTTTTCATTTTCATCAATAATTTTTCAAGATAATTCATAAACAATCATGTATTGGAAACTCAACCAAAAGGACACTAAAGATTCAAGCAATCTAAGTAGAAATTTTTAAAGCACAAAAACAAATGTGTCTCCACTTATTTAAATAATTACCTTAAATTCAAAATCAAGAAGAATTGAAATCCTCACTAAATATTCACTCAAAGCACTCAAAGTGTTTAAGGTTCATGAAATATGTACTCAATAGTCGAACAAGAGATGTCATTACCATAAGCTTGCTTAAAAATCAAATCTCCACCACTATAAAATGAGATGACACACCAATCAAAAGGTCTTTTCAAGGTTGTAATGGGGCTTAGGA
The DNA here is from genome assembly GCA_025698515.1 of Gossypium sturtianum. Classification (NCBI taxonomy): domain Eukaryota; kingdom Viridiplantae; phylum Streptophyta; class Magnoliopsida; order Malvales; family Malvaceae; genus Gossypium; species Gossypium sturtianum. Next base: position 96,468 of record JAOWAD010000061.1, on the reverse strand, counting down.
TAGGGGAATGGAAAAGGCCAGAAAAGTTGATTATAATCGAGATTGAATTAATAAGTTACTGTAGGACCCAATTTATGCCCGGGCCCATACCAAAATAATTATTATTACAATAAATAAACTATTAAAAACCCAAAATTCTTTAAATGTCCAGTCCATTACAAAATTTCAAACCCAAATATATGGCCCAATACCTAACTAAACCCTAACCCATTTACAAGCTAGCCCAAAACACTAAGCCTAATTTGAAACCGGCCCGAACGACCCAAACAGTTTCAAAGAAGACGAAAACCCTAGAGAATTCCGAGGCTTTCAGCGCAGTGCAGCGTGCCTCCATCATCTTGCTCTGCGCGCCACGCCACGCGATCCTTCACCAGCACACCTCCGTACGTGCCACGTCCACGCCTCTGTACGCGGCCTTGTACCTGCAAAAATAAACAAAGCAGCAAGCAAAAGGAAAAAACAAAGGGAGAGCAGACAACGAAAAATAGAAATTTTTCTCTTGTATTTTGTAGTTTCTTTTCTTTCGGCTATATAAACAAAAGCCAACCAATGTATTTTTCTCTTCACAATCTACGAATATACAGAGAAATACAAAAAAAAAAAAATCAGATTCAAAAGGTGATTTTTACAGTTTTCATCACTATTCATTTTTTGATATGAGTATAAAAATATATAGAAAGAAAAGAGAGAGATTTACCCGGAATCGGAGTCCGTCTTCTTCGTCACAATCAAAGTGAGAGGGATTTCGAGGCCATGGTTGATAGCCCTCGAGACTCCAAATAATACATCCGGGCTTTGCCAGTCGCCGTTCATGGTGATGTAAGGGCGTCCGTTCGAAGGGGTTTTGGAGTTGGCCGATTAGGGGAAGGATTAGGAGAGTGTTTAGGTTTCTTTTTTTTTTCTTCTGTTTTAAGTGGCTGAATGGCTAGGGATTAGGTTTTATTTTTGTTTTTATTAAGATGCATGAAACGACACCGTTTAGGGCTTATTTCAGTGGCTCTAAAACGGTGCCGTATAGGCCACAACCCGATGACCCGACCCATATGCGGCTGAGATCCGCGCGTTTTAGTCTCTGAGGGTATATTTTTGCGTTTAGTCCTTCTATTTTTGTGCCGCCATCCGATTAGATCTGTTATACCTTTTTTATGTTTTTTAATTAATCTCTGTAATTCACGCCCCCTTTCAATTTGGTCTGACTTGCACGCTGCGTTTTGGCTTTTGTATTATTTTCTGGTTTACCCCCTAATCATTTACGCGCATTTCAGTTTGATCCTTGCGCATATTTAAATGATTTTATTTATTTATAAAGTAGCCCTTTGATTTTATTTTTATTTCGATTAAGTACTTTCTTAACTTTTGTTTATAATCTTTGCAACTTTTTCTTTTTTAAATTTACTCATTATATATTTTTAAAAGCTGTTTTAATAAATTATTTTGAATCATTTTATTGATTTTACAATGTTTTAAGTTTTTTTTTAAACTTCCATTTGTATATATATTTTATTTATTTATCATATAAATATTTGATTTCAAAATTTCCTATTTCTTTGTTTTAATAATTTGCATAACTTTTAACTTAAATACTCTTACATACAATTATTTTATATATATACATACATAATTTATATTAAAATTATCTCATTTTATGTATATATTATTAATTTCATATTATTTTATGTATGTATTTTCTTTTAAATCCATATATGTATATGTATTTTATTTTAAATCTATATATAAATATATAATTGTTCTTTTAAAGATCTTATTTTAAATTATATTTATTCCAAACACTTTCACATGTCATTATTATTTATATATGTACATTATTTGATATCGAGTTTTTATTATTATTACATGCATATTATTTAGATTGACACATATTATTTTATATATATCATTGGCTTATCTTGTTTTAAAACTTGCTATATGTTATTTGTATTAATTGGCTTGCCATTGTATGTACCCAAATTTATTCCCTTCAATTTTCATATTACGATCATTCATTAGTATAATATTTTATCCATGTATATTATTCAATGTTTGTAATCTTGTTTATTTACATTATCGCATTGTGATTCAAACTTTAACATCTTGATTGATATTAGTAGTTCCATTGTTATTCCAAATAGGTAAATAAAATGCATTTTGAGCCAATTTTAAAATTGTGTATTTGAAAATTCTTCAAAATAAGGCAATGTTTGTGTGTTTGGAAATTCGAAAAATCGTGCCCTATCGTGCTGGGTTTCGGTTTCCTGTTTGACCAAATAACCAAATATCCTTTTAATCGCATATTTTGAAAATCAAAGATGATCTCGGTGTCGGGGTATAAACGTGTCATATCCTAACGTGCTGGATGTGATGTTTTTATTCCTTTGGAACGAGTGAATCTTGAGATTCAATTCGAAATTAATTAACATTCTTTAAAAAAGAATCACACATTAAAATTTTTAAAGTTTTCGACATTAGGACATCAATTAATCAATTTGGTACCAATTTTGGGTATTGCGAGGGTGTTAATCCTTCCTCGCACGTAACCGACTCCCAAACCCATTTTCTTCTTGAAATTCGTAGACCAAAATTGATTTCTTTTAAAAAATAAAACAAAACATTTATAGGTGACCCGATCACACCTAAACAAAAAGGATTGGTGGCGACTCCATTTCCATATTTTTAAAGTCGATCCCCATTTTCCAAAACTAAAAAAATGGTTTCGACAGCTTGGCGACTCCGCTGGGGACGGTTGAGAGTCAGGCCATAGATTGATTAATTTTTGTCCTTTTGGTTGAAAATTTGGAAAATTGTTTTGAAAAATCGTGTTTCTTTTAATACATTTTTGGTGCTATGATTGCAATAATGTCAAGTCTCAAAATACTTTGGCATTGCATTGCATGACCGTTGTGGTCACACCTTTAAGTGGGAGTGAGAAACTACGCCTTCGTGAGGTTTTCACCTCCGCATGGGCTAGTGGACTACTTTCGGGATACATCCGTACCTATGTCTTTGTGAGATTTTCATCTCTGTGCAGCCATAGGGAAATGTATTCCCCTAAACCGAACTCGATCCATATGAGCCTATAATGGATGAGGATTGAGGAATCTGCTGGTTCAGGTGCCCTCTCGTTAGAACCAAACCACATATAGTGAACCCTAAGAGCTAACCCTAGGTAGAGCCACGCCAAACCCTAATGGTCACACGATTAGGTACTTTATTCTATTGTTTATTTCTCTTATGCTAACGTGTTTCTTTTGTTTTCATTGCATTGCATCGCATCATCTTAGAAAGGAGGTGTTGATTCATATTTGATTGCTAAATAGAAGAGTTTGTCATAAGGAAATGGGTTACTTTATAAAGTGGATTATAATACGGTCGTTCGAACTAGTCCAGGTAAACAACGAGAGAAGGCTGATAGTCCGCAGAAGAATACAAGACTTTGCCCGAGGATTCAAGCTGACAAGGATTATTCGAGAGTCATCATGTCTCAATTTTCTTAAAGAAGCTTATGAACATCACGAAGGATAAGTGAGTGAAGAGGTACGGCCTGGACCAAGCAACAAGGAGCTAGAAGAGGCATCTATTGAGATAGTTCACGGCACACGACCATAACATCCAGATACGAAGAAAAGGATTGGTGTATTCACCTGGACTATGAGGACAAAGTCGCATATGCAATCCGTTTTATGTAAAGAAATTTATTTTCTAGAAAAGTTCTTCTAATGGAATTGAATTCATAATCAACGCCTCTCTTTCTTTTTGCATTCATTCCATGCATTTGCATTGCATTTCATGCATTTGCATTACATCATGTCATATGCATTAAAATTTGTAGAAAGGCTCTAATTTATTAAAAATTATTTCAAAGACACTGAAACCGACAAAACCTTACCAGATACGCATCCCTACGGCACAAGAAAGAAAACTCAAGCAATGGATAAAAGACTAGAAAAATTGGAACAAATGCAGGCAAAATGCAGACAAATACAGAGAGCGACTCGCTAAGATCCAAAGCGAGATATGATGGACAAAATGATGGAATCTCAGGGAAATATGATGACTTAGATGATGCAGGTGTTGAAGGGGCTTATGGATAAAGGAAAGAACCCCATGATAAATGATGAGGATAATACTGAGTATCTTCAATGTTCCCCTAGTTTTACTCCACCACATGTACAAACACGACCTGAAGTAACTGTACAAAGGCCATCTGTCACGATCAGGCCTCAACAATTCCAAGCTGGTGCTTCAGTGAACCTCCAAGCTGACTCATGTTCAGGAGATAATCCAATCATTACTAATGTCCCCGATTTGGATGAAATAGCTGAAGGAGAGAGGAAAAAAGCAGAATTGCCAAAGCAGCTAGAAGATAGATGTAAATGGTTAGAGGAAAAGTTTAAAGCGATAGAAAGTGCCGATAGCTGTTATGGTATCGATGCCAAGGATTTAAGCTTGGTCCCAGACTTGGTGCTCCCATACAAATTCAAAATGCCTGAATTTGAGAAATGTAACAGGACAAGTTGCCCCGAGGCTCACATCACTATGTTTTGTAGAAGAATGATGGGGTACATTAATAATGACCAACTGTTGATCCATTGCTTCCAAGATAGCTTGGTGGGAGCAACAGCCAAGTGGTATAACCAGTTGAGTCGTTCCCAAATTAGTGCATGGAAAGACTTGGCTCAAGCTTTCATAAAACAGTACAGCCACGTGACAGACATAGCGCCCGATAGGATTACACTCCAAAACATGGAGAAGAGGACAAACGAGAGCTTCAGGCAGTATGCCCAGCGATGGAGGGAGGTTGCCATCCAAATCCAGCCACCACTTCTGGAGAAAGAGACCACAATGCTCTTTATTAATACACTGAAGGCCACATTTATCACGCATATGCTAGGAAGTGCCACAAAGAGCTTCTCGGATATTGTAATGACAGGAGAAATGATCGAGAATGCCATAAAAAGTGGATAGATCGAGGCAGGAGAAAGTAACAAGAGAATGGCCATAAGGAAGAAAGAAAGCGAAGTGAATAACACAAGTATGGGGTACTCAAATCAGCCAAAAACAGTGACTACTGGGTATCAAGGTTCATCAAGAAAAGAATCTGGCACAAGGCGAAACACTGAAAAACTCCAATTTATGCTGATCCCAATGACGTATAAGGAGTTGTACCAAAGTTTATTTGATGCGCACGTTGTGTCCCCCCACTACCCGAAACCGATGCAACCTCCATACCCAAAATGGTATGACCCAAATGCCCAATGTGAGTACCACGCGGGGGTCACGGGGCATTCGATAGAAAATTGTCTTGCTTTCAAGAAATTGGTGGAAAAGTTCATCAGCATGGGTATTGTGAAGTTAGATGACGCGCCAAATGCAGAAATATGAACCCGGGAGCGTTTTGGACAATTGGACTACGGAAGAAATTCCTGTAGTATTTAGATCTTACCTAGAGTAATGTACAAAACGCACTTGTTGCTTTAAGCCTAGAAGAAATAAGATTTCTTTTGTGAAATAGGCTTGTGTCCAGAGTTTTTATTTCAATAAAATGCATCTTTTTAAGAAAATATTTTTTCATTCTTTCCATTTCATATTATACATTCTTTATTCATGACCATACCATACAAATAATCATCCTTAGAACCATTTATTCTTTGGATTTTTTGCTTTCGTACCTAGGTACCCAGATATCAACGACTTGAGTGACGTTGTTACTGACTCTCTTTTTGAATGAGATATGGGTCTAAGGGATCTAAGGACTTTGAAGATGACAGAGATTGTAGCCTATCCTTTGATTTGTTAAGGATGGTAGAACAAGTGAAAATAGACTCTACTTTTCAAAGGGTCAGTGGACTTTGCAAGCTTAGGAAAGGGGTAAAGATCGAAGCCTAACTCACCACAGAAATAAGGCGAGACATCATTGGGCTATTTTCAAGAATTCAAAGATGTTTTTGCATCAAGGCACGCCAGACTACTGAAACGTGGGGATGTTGCTAAGGCTGAACCCATGTTAATGGTTCTACAATGGCTAGACTAATTAAGAGGTTCAGGCTACTGGTTTGCCAAGAAAGGAAAACTGCATCAGTTATGCCGTAAATGCCAAATTGAGGAAGACAAGACTTATGTGCCTCCTCCATTCTTTCTATACGTGGGGCATAGATGTTATGGGGTTGATCTCGTCAAAAGCATCTAACCGACACCAATTCATCTTTGTGGTTGTCAATTACTTCACTAAGAGGGTGAAGGTCGCTTCATATGCCAAAGTTGCAAAGTCAACAGTCATCAAATTCAAATTCAAATCCGAATCCAAATTCAAATCCAAATCCAAATCCAAATCAAAATCCAAATTCGAATTCGAATTCAAATTTAAAAAAAAGTGGCAATAAAGAATGTTAGAAAGAAACATAATTGCACAATGTCAAAAGTTTGCGGCCTGTTCAAAGATTAGGTGCCACATTACAGTGCAGCAAAGGCAGCCAAAAAGAAAATAAAAGATCATAAAAAAGACCGAGACTTGTAAAGATTGGCATACAGAAGTTACTATTTACCCTCTATGCTTATCAAACGTTGGCCAGGACTGTCACCGGGGCAACACATTCCTCATTGGTTTCACCCATTGAAGTCGAGATTCCTTTTCTTCGAGTCTTGTCAAGAGCTAAAATTGGAGGAGGCAGAATGGATCCGATCTCAATATGATCAGTTCAATTTGAAGAGAAAATATTAAAAACTATCTGTCACGGTCAGATGATGCGAGCTTACAACAAAAATGTTCGCCCTAGAAAATTTCAAGATAGGGCTTTGAAGAAGATTTTTTCCATGCAAAAGGACTGCAGAAGAAAGTGGATGCCAAACTGGGAAGGACCTCATGCAGTGAAGAAGGCCTGTTCTGGGGAAGCATGGATATTGACCGAGATGGATAGCAAAGACCTGCCCAATCCGGTGAATTCAGATTCAATAAAAAGTTTTCCAAAAAAAAAGAAATTGAATGAAAAATTCAATCAGGAAAAAAGAAGAAAAAGGAGAGGCCAAGGTGAAAACCCGCAAAGGGTGCCTTGAGACCAAAGGGGATTTGAGTTGAAAACCCGAAAAGGGCAGCTCAAATTATGATAGAAAGTAAGGCATACAATAGTCTTGCTATACTTGAATTAACAATGAAGAAGTATGCTACATCTTGGGGCATCGACAAGTGCTATGGATTCCCTAAACACATATTAAGCTTAAAATAGTCCTCAAGAAGTTAAAACAGAGAAGCTTAGGCTGCGATATCTGGGGCACCTAGTTTTTATTTTACCCATTTTAAATTTGTTATTTGTGATTATATTATTCTTTTCAAAATATGTTCACAATAAATTTCCTTCTTGATTGCGATTGCTATCTTTTCTTAGCTTATTTGTTTCGAGCTATGCTCCTAATTAATTTCCTTCTTGTCCATTGTTATGATCTTTTTCAAGCATTTTGCATTGAAATAACGATTAGTGGACTAATAATACTTTCATGAAAGGAGTTTCGCATATTACTCTGGAAGCTTCTGAATAATACAAGAACTTGAAACAAAAATATTGTTTAAAACTCACCAAGTTTAAGGAAGAGTCTAGACTAAGGCTATCTCTTCGGATTTTTGTCAAAAATGGTGACAAGATATTGCATCGGTGATACAATCTCGACGAAAAATGGTCAATGTTAACCCAAGTGTAAAAGGGGAATCATTCGCGAGAAAAAATGATATTCTGCACCCATGCAAATATCATGCATACACACTTGGTTAGGTCATCTGGGCAACGATCAGTTGATTGAACAAGTTACAGTCCTCTACCCCTGAGTTGCGGTGGTATGGATGGAAAATGATACAAGTCCGGTACCCTTGAATAGCAATGGGATGGATTGAAGAAGAAACAAATCCTACATTTTGGGAGTTGCAGTGGGATGGATTCAGATCTTACACCCCTAAGTCACAATGAGATGAACCCTAAAGTTACAGTGGGGCAAATCTATTGAGCAAGATATAATCGTTTTCTCGGGTTTTCTATCGAGAATACCAGCCGAACAAGATGGCAGTATTATACATCAGTGATAAAGCCTTAATAAACAATGAGCGATGACACCTTAAACTTTTAACAAAGGATCATTCTCATGACATTCTGCATTCATACAAATGTCATCCATAATCATTTAGTTAAGAGCATTCGATTTATTCTGATCATTGCATCTTAATCATTGTAAAAAGACCATTCTCATGACATTCTGTATTCATGCAAATGTCATCCATAATACATTTAATTAGGAGCATTGGATTCATTCTGATCATTGCATCCTAACCATTTTGCATAAGCATAAAACATAAAACCGATTTTACAGGATAAGTCCCTCAGAGGATGGGGTCACAACATCGGTGAATTCACAGATCTTGTCTTCCTAAGTTTGTAGTGAAGCAAATCGAAAATACCAGTCTGGAATCCCTAAGTTTGCAGTGGAGCAGATTGAAGATAGCAAATCTGGTCTTCCTGAGTTTGTAGCGAAGCAGATAGAAGATTGTAGTCTTATCTTCTTAAGATAGCAAAGAAGTAGACTGGAGATTTCAGATTTCGTTCCTTCGAGGTAGCAGTGGAACAGATCAAGGATGACCAGTCCTTCTCTCTAAGCAGTAGTAGAGTAGGCTGAAGATTGTAGATCTTGTCTCCCTAAACAATAGTGGAGCAGATCAGTTAAAGATTGCAGATCTTATCTCACTGAGCAGTAGTGAAACAGATCAAACACCTGAATTTCTATCTCCTCGAAGTTCCAGTGGAGTAGGTTGAGGCTACAAATCCCTCCTCCCTGAGTTTACAATGAGGATCAATCCGTATTTCTTTGAAGTTTCAGCAGAGAAGATTGAGGTTACGAATCTCTTCTCTCTAAATTTCTTATCTCCTCGAAGTTCCAGTGGAGTAGGTTGAGGCTACAAATCCCTCCTCCCTGAGTTTACAATGAGGATCAATCCATATTTCTTTGAAGTTTCAGTAGAGAAGATGGAAACTATGAATCTCTTCTCCCTGAATTCTTATTTCCTCAAAGTTCCAGTGGAGTAGGTTGAGGCTACAAATCCCTCCTCCCTGAGTTTACAATGAGGATCAATCCGTATTTCTTTGAAGTTTCAGCAGAGAAGATTGAGGTTACGAATCTCTTCTCTCTGAATTTCTATCTCCTCAAAGTTCCAGTGGAGTAGGTTGAAGCTATAAATCTCTTCTCCCTGAGTTTACATTGAGGATCAATCCTTATTTCCTTGAAGTTTCAGCAGAGAAGATTGAGGTTACGAATCTCTTCTCTCTGAATTCTTATCACCATGAAGTTCCGACGGAGCAGATTGAAGCTACGAATCTCTTATCTCGGAAATTACATCAAATTGGATCGAAGCGTTAGTTTTCATGCCCTTAAAGATGCAGTGGGATGGAATGAAGCTACTCGAAGAAGAAAAGCACCGAATGAAGTCAAGATTCGACAAAACCGGGCAAAATTGGCCCTTTTAAAGTCTTTGCCCTATTCTCGTTACATGACAATGAGCAAAGAGGGGCAGCTGTAGGACCCAATTTATCCCCGGGCCCATACCAAAATAATTATTATTACAATAAATAAACTATTAAAAACCCAAAATTCTTTAAATGTCCAGTCCATTACAAAATTTCAAACCCAAATATACGGCCCAATACCTAACTAAACCCTAACCCATTTACAAGCTAGCCCAAAACACTAAGCCTAATCTGAAATCGGCCCGAACGGCCCAAACAGTTTCAGCAAGACAAAAACCCTAGAGAATTCCAGAGGCTTCCAGTGCCACGCACGTGCCTCCACGTGCGCCACCACGTGCACGCCACGCGCGAGCCTTCACCAGCACACCTCCGTACGTGCCACGTCCACGCCTCTGTATGCGGCCTTGTACCTGCGAAAACAAACAAAGCAGCAAGTAAAAGGAAAAAACAGAGGGAGAGCAGACAACGAAAAATGGAAAATTTTCTCTTGTATTTTGTAGTTTCTTTTCTTTCGGCTATATAAACAAAAGCCAACCAATGTATTTTTCTCTTCACAATCTATGAATACACAGAGAAATAATAAAAAAAAAATCAGATTCAAAAGGTGATTTTTAAAGTTTTCATCACTATTCATTTTTTGATACGAGTATAAAAATATATAGAAAGAAAAGAGAGAGATTTACCCGGAATCGGAGTCCGTCTTCTTCGTCACAATCAAAGTGAGAGGGATTTCGAGGCCATGGTTGATAGCCCTCGAGACTCCAAATAATACATTCGGGCTTTGCCAGTCGCCGTTCATGGTGATGTAAGGGCGTCCGTTCGAAGGGGTTTTGGAGTTTGCCGATTAGGGGAAGGATTAGGAGAGTGTTTAGGTTTTTTTTTTTTTCTGTTTTAAGTAGCTGAATGGCTAGGGACTAGGTTTTATTTTTGTTTTTATTAAGATGCATGAAACGGCACCGTTTAGGGCCTGTTTCAGTGGCTCTAAAACGGTGCCGTATAGGCCACAACCCGATGACCCGACCCATATGCGGCTGAGATCCGCGCGTTTTAGTCTCCGAGGGTATATTTTTGCGTTTAGTCCTTCTATTTTCGTGCCGCCATCCGATTAGATCTGTTATACCTTTTTTATGTTTTTTAATTAATCTCTGTAATTCACGCCCCCTTTCAATTTGATCCGACTTGCACGCTGCGTTTTGGCTTTTGTATTATTTGCTGGTTTACCCCCTAATCATTTGCGCGCATTTCAGTTTGATCCTTGCGCATATTTAAATGATTTTATTTATTTATAAAGTAGCCCTTTGATTTTATTTTTATTTCGATTAAGTACTTTCTTAACTTTCGTTTATAATCTTTGTAACTTTTTCTTTTTTAAATTTATTCATTATATATTTTTAAAAGCTGTTTTAATAAATTATTTTGAATCATTTTATTGATTTTACAATGTTTTAAGTTTTTTTTTAAACTTCCATTTGTATATATATTTTATTTATTTATCATATAAATATTTGATTTCAAAATTTCCCATTTCTTTGTTTTAATAATTTGCATAACTTTTAACTTAAATACTCTTACATACAATTATTTTATATATATACATACATAATTTATATTAAAATTATCTCATTTTATGTATATATTATTAATTTCATATTATTTTATGTATGTATTTTCTTTTAAATCCATATATGTATATGTATTTTATTTTAAATCTATATATAAATATATAATTGTTCTTTTAAAGATCTTATTTTAAATTATATTTATTCCAAACACTTTCGCATGTCATTATTATTTATATATGTTCATTATTTTATATTGAGTTTATTATTATTATTACATGTATATTATTTAGATTGACACATATTATTTTATATATATCATTGGCTTATCTTGTTTTAAAACTTGCTATATGTTATTTGTATTAATTGGCTTGCCATTGTATGTACCCAAATTCATTCCCTTTAATTTTCATATTACGATCATTCATTAGTATAATATTTTATCCATGTATATTATTCAATGTCTGTAATCTTGTTTATTTACATTATCACATTGTGATTCAAGCTTTAACATCTTGATTGATATTAGTAGTTCCATTGTTATTCCAAATAGGCTAATAAAATGCATTTTGAGCAAATTTTAAAATTGTGTATTTGAAAATTCTTCAAAATAAGGCAATGTTTGTGTGTTTGGAAATTCGAGAAATCGTGCCCTATCGTGCTGGGTTTCGATTTTCTGTTTGACCAAATAACCAAATATCCTTTTAATCGCATATTTTGAAAATCAAAAATGATCTCAGTGTCGGGGTATAAACGTGTCATATCCTAACGTGCTGGATGTGATGTTTTTATTCCTTTGGAACGAGTGAATCTTGAGATTCAATTCGAAATTAATTAAGATTCTTTAAAAAAGAATCACACATTAAACATTTTCAAGTTTTTGACATTAGGACATCAATTAATCAATTTGGTACCAATTTTGGGTGTTGCGAGGGTGTTAATCCTTCCTCGCACGTAACCGACTCCCGAACCCGTTTTCTTCTTGAAATTCGTAGACCAAAATTGATTTCTTTTAAAAAATAAAACAAAACGTTTTATAGGTGACCCGATCACACCTAAACAAAAAGGATTGGTGGCGACTCCATTTCCATATTTTTAAAGTCGATTCCCATTTTCCAAAACTAAAAAAATGGTTTCGACAGTTACTAAACTAGAAAAACTATCAGTTGCTGAATTAAGAGAAATTACAAACTAACTATTCAAGCTCAATCAAATATTTTTTTTTTTCATTTTCATTTATTATTATTATTTGATTTTTTATAGAACAAGAATAAAATTCAACAATTCAAGAAAAAATGAAACATAGTTAGCAACTAACCAAATCAAATCTCGAAAAAAATGGAGTCAATAACAAGGATAATTTTACAACATACATATGGGTTACAGGTTAACATTAACGGGTTAATAAAAAAATGTGATAGGATCAATAGGGTCCAGTAAGGGTTAATTCAATAGGTAAACTTTTTGAAGGTTAAGTAGGTTAAATCTTAAGTGCCTATATCATCTCAATATATCAAATCAATGGTGTGGTCTCGACATGCATAATCGAAGCAAATTCTAGAATAAAAAATCAAGTTGACACACTCATAACCAATACTAAAATGAGCAAGAAAATATATGCTCTATAGGTTTAAAAGCTCACAAAAAATTATGGTTTTAAAGTAAAACTTGCAATTTCAAATTTTCAAGATAATAATTCAATTCAGGGAGACAACCTAAAATATTTATTTCTGAAAAAATGACTTATCATGCTTGACTCTCTCATATCTTAAATTATAAATCAATCAATACATAGAAATTGACAAATTAATCCAAAACAACATCAATAAAAATTTCAAAGAGAAAAAATTCGCTCTAATAAGGGTATGAGAAGATTACTTAAACACAACAATTAATTCAGAGATTTTATCACAAATATACAAACAACTTCCCCACACTTAGGATGTACATTATCCTCAATGTGAAAATATATATAAGCACAATATCAAAAGAGATGGAGAGAACTAAAACTGCCCTGAATTTGGATGAAATCGCCAGAATAGAGAAACTGGAAATGTGGGCAAGTCTAAATGTAGTGCATGTTTCTGAGCAACTAATAAGAGAAACAGAAACAAATAAGAAGAGAAATATATTACAAACTCGAACAAAAACAACCATTAAAATAATAAAAAATAATAATGTTCAAAATAGAAATAATATAAAAAGGTCTCACAATAAAATAAAATAAAATAACTAAAAATAAAACTAAAATTTCAACCAAAAATAAAAATTAAAATAAAATAAAAAAATAGAAAAAGAAATCATGTCATGGATAAGCGTCGTGCGAAGTGTCGGGATCGTGAGACATATGATCGGGTGTAGAGATATGGAAATGCTAGTAGATCTTTTGCAAATACGCTTCAATGGTATCGATTCGTGCTGACTGAGTACGATAAATATCGTCGAGTGTGATCGAATGCATTGGTGCAGCAGTAGAGGGCGATGGAGGAGTAGGAATGGGCTACGATGTGGTGGTGGGGGATCATCGTCAAGATGCTCATCATCCTCGTGCTGCTGAGTTGCTCATAGCAACACATACTGATCACCGAAAGGGCCAGGCTGATGAGCGATCATCCTCATGTGTTTCATAATATCCAAACCCTATGGTGTCATATCCCCAACCAAAGTAAGGGTACCTATCTACTCAGGTATCTCAAGGAGGTCGAAGTAATGATCTAAGCATGTGACATATGGGCCCATACAAAGAGGTCTTCTCCTTGATCGCTCACTCTGATTACAACAACATTGGGCTACGAAGTGGGCTAAATCAATCGGATGTTGCCCGTGCATACTCCATAAGAAGTAGGCATCTAAAGTGCCCACGACAGTCGTACTTTCCTTTCGACCAATCGAAGTATGAGCTAGGATAGCCTGAATGTATCGCAAGGCTGGAGGAAGGCATTGAGCCTTGGATTGGTCGTGTTATATGGAACGTCAACCTCAGCAATCTTCGACCAGTAGAGAGAAGCCATGTAACATCCTGAAATTGGGCCTAGTAGGATTGGGCCCAATAGGCCTTGAGCGTAGTAGCGTTTAAATTTTTTTTTGAGATCAAGAGATCAGCATTAAGGCAGGTTAGACCTATTAGGTGAGTGATTTTAGAAGGTTAGGGGGCTTCTATGAAGTCCCGGGTTCAAACTTTGGCTTTAGGGAAATTTTGGGTTTAGGTGAATAAAACCCTGGGAGTTAGTAGGTAGGCTTTAAGAATAAAATGTGGAGAAAAATGTCACAAGTGGAGTGTGTGGTGTAGTGGCAAAGTGACGCCACTTAGGGAGCAAGGGGGTGACGCCACAAGGAAGGAAGGAGGTCCAAGGTTCAAGGCGTGGAATTTGCATTTATTTTAGATTATTTTATTAAATGGATTTAGATCTTGGCCATAGACTTATTCTTTAGTTGGGCATGTTTTAAGACACAAGATGAGCTTGTGGCCTAGTGGCAAGGTGGCGTTACAGCTGGCAAGAGGTCTGAGGTTCAAGTCTCGGGATCAGCAAGGGAGTATTTATTTTGCGGATTGGGCGGTCAGAGTTTGAGTTGGATTTAAACTCTGCTAGCGGAGGGATCCCACATCGGAAAGATACAAAGAAGGATGGTGAGAAGCTGGCTATATATAGAGCTATCTGTGATGGGAGGAAGGATATACCTTGGTTGGCATTTAGGCACAGGAGTGGTCGGAGCGCGGGTTAGCACCAGATTCCTATCAGGTGTGTACTCTCTCTACTCTAGTTGTAGAGCGACAAATTGCCGAATGCCGGTCACACGACAATAGTAGCCACACGAGCGTGCGAGTGCACGTGTGGGGCTTCGACGCGATAGTTGAGGCCATCGATAGTATTCTTGTGGGTTGATGTTGTTTGGCCCACGATGGGCCGATAGGGGCCAAGTGGGCCCAATGGGCCCGTGGGCCCATATGAGTAGATTGTATGATTGTGTAGTATATATTAGACTGGACTAGGTGAATCTCATATCTGTGGCTAAGTTTATGCTAGTTGGGCCACACGAGCGTGTGGGCCCGAATGGGTCGAAATCGGGTTTCAGGCCCAATAGCCCGGTAACAACCGAAAATGGTAGCCGAGTCGCTCGGGGCGACATTAGGCCTTCGAAAAGGCCATTGCAGGTGCAAAATTACTGAAATACCCTCGATAGGTAAATTACGAGAATACCCTTGGTAGGTAAAATTACTGTTATACCCTTAGAGGTTGATTAGCTTGATTATGTTGTATTCTGTTTATCTGATTATGATGGTAATCCATGTTATACGTTATATTTGATATATGTGTTGCATACATGACATACTACATACATGAATTATTATGTCATATTGCATGGGCTTTGGGATTGACTGAAAGGGGAAGTGTTAATGAAGTGACTATTGTCACGAGTGGCTTAAGAACCACGGTGGTTAAAACCACGTAAACATGAATTAGTGACTTGTCTCGGTGGTCTAAGACCATAGTGGGTTGGCCCCACGTATACATAAATTTATCAGAGACTATCATGGTGGTCTAAGACCACAGTGGGTTGGCCCCACGTTGATTATTTTAGTAACTTTGTCACGAGTGATCTGAGATCACGGTAGTCTAGAACCACAGTGGCATAATGCCACGGGTGTTTGGATGATACTGGTGTGTAGAGGATGGAAAACTAGGTTGGGCTGGGTTGCATTGCATACATTGTTCATATGCTAAACTATGCGGGCTGAGGCCCAATGTGCATCTGTGGGCTTAAGGCCCAGATTTCGTTTAATGGGGATTTACACACTCAGTCTCGGTGACTCACCCCCTCTGCTTTAACTTTTGCAGGTAATCCCTAGCTTGAGGATTTGGAGCCGAGGTGGACTCTGTGGTGGCCATATGTTGTCACTTTAGTAAATTAAGTGTTATTTTCTTTCAAATTTCATTTTAATTCGGGATTATGTTCTATAATAAGGCCACTGGGATTTTAATTTGGTTTTTGTTTTAATGCAGTTATTATCTATGATGAAACGATCAATATGGAGTTTTCCTAAAAACACAAATAACTGTTTTCCAAAATATTAATGTACGGTTCACAAACTACTGATAATCAAAACACAAAATTTTTAAACGATCACGAATTTTGTTTAACTACCTTTCCTTGTGACATACCAGATCCAATCGTAACGTGTAGGCCGGGTTTGGGGTGTTATAAGCCACATAATGGATGTGTCATGGGAGGGCGGAGAGCTTGGCCACTGGTAAGAAATCATCAGAGTATAGGTCGAGGGCAACACCAAAACTTGCAATACTGAAAAGCTTAGTGATACCCCCAAGACGAAATGATATAGCTAGAGGGTCGGCCCTCGATGAAAGCACTGACTGTAGAAAAAATGTTGAGTAAAACTCCAGTGTAAGCTCAGCATATG
The DNA here is from genome assembly GCA_025698515.1 of Gossypium sturtianum. Lineage (NCBI taxonomy): Eukaryota > Viridiplantae > Streptophyta > Magnoliopsida > Malvales > Malvaceae > Gossypium > Gossypium sturtianum. The sequence continues at coordinate 79,996 of JAOWAD010000061.1, read as the reverse complement.
TTGGCTCCACGATCGCGAGAATCGCTTCCATGGAGTTGCGTCTAGTAAAGTATGAACCAGCGCAAATAGACCCAGAGTCTAAAGGGCGACCCAATCAAAGCACAAACCCAAACCTAGAGCTCTATCTTTTAGATGCTGATACCTCTCTTCATGAGTTGGATGGTGAAAGTGAGATATCGGTGGCGGTCGGTCAGAGATGAGAAAGATGAAGTCCCAATGGCTTTTGTTTTCTTGGAATGAGCGGGTACCTTACTCTTGCCTCGTGTGTTCGGCATCATGCACCTGAAATAAGATATAACAACCAAATATCAGCAAACTAGTAAAATTGACTCCACCAAAAACTAATTTAGCAGATAAGCAGAAAAATCAATATAAAAAGGAACACAAATAGGCAAGCAACAAATTAAGAGGGCAAATGCACGAAACACACAATAATCCTAATGAACACAATGGCACAATCCAATTAAATACTTAACGAACACTAAACACAAACTAACAACAAATCTAATTAGAATACTAAAAACATAATACTTAGCCGTATAGTATAATAATAAAATAAGAACAATACTACTACTAATAATAATAAAGAAAATAAAAATAAAAATAGAAACTAAACCTAATATTAAAAACAGTAACAAAAAACCAATATAATAATACTAAAAAAACTACTAAAAATAAATACACAATAATAACAATAATAATAATAATTAAAATAAAAGAAATAGACCAAACGGTGGTGAGTTAACGGTCGCGGTGGTCGACGGAGGCATGACGGTCATGGCTGACAGAGGTAAACATTCAGTGATCAGACAGAATGGCGACGGAAGATCGGAGTAGGGGAGGACGCGACGGTGAATAACGAAGGACTATTCGATGGCAGCAACGATATGGGTTGTGTAGTCAACTAAGTGAGAAGAGAAAGGGAAATAGGGAGTCAAAAGTATGACGGGGACGGCGAGAGAGACCGGCGGTGAGTGTGGGAATAGCGATGGTGACTGTAAGGCTGAAGGAAGGGGCGGTTGTGTGAGGACTTGGAAAGGAGGGAAAGGGAGATGTGAGGGGCGATGATCAAACGAATGAGTGGGGAAATAGGGTCAACAAAAGGTGGTGGTCGACTGGGAATCAACGACGTCGGGGCTGTAAAGAGATCGGGTGCAGTGGCGGCCAAGGGAAAAGAAGAAAAAGTAAAAAGTAAAAAAAAATTCAAAACCCTAGCTTATAGATGACACGATCGTGTAATTGGCCTGTGTTGGGCCACACCGCCGTATCTGGAGACCATGTAAGTACCCTTAGCCCGTGTGTAACACGAAAATTTGAAAAAAAAAGCCCAATTTCAACACGACCTAAGACATGCCCGTGTGCCCAGGCTGTGTATGATCAGTCTTCACTTCTCTGATGCTCGTGTGCGAGGCCGTGTGGGGTACACGATCTTACACACGCCAATGTGACTGGACATGTGCCTTGCATGATCATTTCTTCAGCCCATGTATCTCTCTGTGCCCGTGTGGGGCAAATTAAAATTGAAAAATTAGCTCTAGTATCCACACGGCCTGAGACACACCCGTGTGTCAAGGCCGTATGGCCCATACGACCGTGCCTACAGGCCGTGTGACCCCTATTTTTTTCAAATAAAATTTAATTTTTTTAAAAATGATAATTAATAAAAAAAAATTTTGAGAAAGTAAAATAAATAAATGGGTATGTTACCTAAATTGTACCGTATAGAAAAACGATTTTTACCACAAATGGGTTAGACCCTCTTGACTTAAGTTCTGAAGGAAAAAATCGTGGATCTGATTTGTCTAACAGTACTTTGTTCCCAACTTTGAATTGGTTCATCATCTTCACATGCACATCATGGCGATGCTTTGTTTCTTCTTTTTGCTTTCTCGGTTTCTTATCAACCTTCATTCGCCATTCATCTAGTTCGTTGAGCTACACCATTCACTCTTCACTTGTCCCTTGAGTTTTATCACTTTGAATAAAATATGGCTCCAACAAGTTTTCATGAGGGATTTCCTGCAAAGAACATTTAGCCACATGATTACTATCATTAACAGAACAATTAGTATCATCTCGCTCACTAGGGACTCTCACAAAGTCACGTGCTTGAAGAGTAATTTTTTCATCACCTACACGAAGCATAAGTTCACCAGTACCCACATCAATAACAATTCTAGCAGTGGCTACAAAGAGTCGACCTAAAATCGTAGGTACCTCAATATTCTCATCAATGTCCAATACAACAAAATCAATAGGGAATATAAATTTATCGACTTTCACAAGTACATCTTCAATCATATCCCTAGGATATCTAATTGATCTATCCGCTAATTGAATACTCATCCTAGTGAGTTTAGATTCCCCAATACCAAGTTGTTTGAACACTTTATAAGTCATGACATTTATACTAGCCCCCAAATCAGCCAAAGCGCTTTCAAAATTTAAACTACCAATGAGACAAGGAATAGTAAAACTCCTTGGATCTTTAAGTTTTTTGGGTTGTTTATTTTGGAGAATGGCCGAGCAAACTGCATTGAGCTCCACAGTCGACAAGCCGTCTAACTTCTTTTTCTTTGTTAACAGCTCCTTTAAATTTTTTATATAATTTGGCATTTGTGAAAGGGCTTCAACAAATGGTAAGTTAATGTGCAATTTTCTTAAAAGTTCAAGAAATTTACCATATTGTTCTTTTATGTGGCCTCTCTGTACTGCTGCTGGATAAGGGATTCGTGGTTTGTATTCTCTGACCATAAGCTTATGTTCTTTCTTGCTTTCTTCAACTTCATCACTTTTCACAACAGCTTCTAGCTTCAACTTCTCTACTAACCCTTTCACTTTTCGAACAGTGATTGCGTGGATTTTCTCCCTTGGGTTAGTTTCAGTGTTGCTAGGTAAGGTCCCTTGTGGTCTTTCCGAAATAAGTTTCGCAAGCTGTCCAATTTGATTTTCAAGTCCTTGAATCGATGCTTGTTGATTTTTCAGTGTTGTTTCAGTGTTTTGAAATCGAGTTTCTAACATCAAAATAAATTTGGCCAACATCTCCTCAAGGTTCGATTTCTTCTTTTATTGATAAGGCTGCTGAAAACTCGGAAGGGGTTGTGACCTTTGATTTCCTTGACCACCCCAAGAAAAATTTGGATGATTCCTCCATCCTGCATTATAAGTATTACTATAGTGGTTATTTTGAGGTCTAGAATTATTACCCAAAAAGTCAACTTGCTGATGCTCCATATTAGACATGAAGGGTGAATATTTTGGATTAAGTATCTCCGCTCTATTCACATCGCATTGCATCACCGGATTTACCTGCTTAGAAAAATTCACACCATCAATTTTTTTATTCAGTGCTTTCACTTGGCTTGCCAACATAGCAACCGCATCTATATTTAAAATACCAACTGCTTTCATCGATTTTGTTCTCATGACTTGCCACTGATAGTTATTCAGTGCTATTTATTTAATGAACTCTTGAGCTTCCTCGGATGTTTTATTATTCTGTGTTCCACCAGCTATTGTATCAATTAATTGCCTAGTTGAAGGATTCAAACCGTTGTAAAAGGTTTGAACTTGTAACCACAAAGGTAACCCATGATGAGGGAACCTTCTCAAAAGATCTTTAAATTTCTCCCACGCATCATATAATGTCTCCACATCAAATTGAACAAAATAAGAGATGTCGTTCTTCAACTTAGTTTTTTTAGACGGTGGGAAGCACTTCAACAGAAAATTATCGGTCATCCGATCCCAAGTCATGATAGAACCTCGTGGCAATGAATTCAACCACTATTTTGCCTTGTTCCTCAATAAGAATGGGAACAACTGTTAGCGTTTGGCATCATCAATAACGCCATTGATCTTTAAAGTGTCGCAAATATCTAGAAAGTTAGTCAAATGAGTATTTGGATCTTCATCTTGCAAACCATCAGACTGAACATACTGTTTTAACATCTGAATTGTGTTCGGCTTTAGCTCAAAATTGTTTGCATTAATGGTGGCTCTCAAAATACTTGATTCAACCCCAATCAAAGTGGGCTTAGCATAATCATACATAGTCCGAGGAGTAGGACCTGCAGGAGGTAGCTGACTATTTTGATTATCACCCATCTCCACCGTAATATCCTTTTCCTCTTGACCGTCTACTATATTCGACTTTGCCTTGCTTCTCTAACCTCTCTACAAATTTTGCGAGCAGTCTTTTCAATCTCACTTTCAAAAAGTAATTGATCCAACGAGTTTCCTGTAGTCATAAACCAAAAGAACCTGCCTGAAGCAAACAAACAGAAAATTAGAATGCAAAAATTAAATTAAAAACAAAAATATAAAAATAAAAATAAAAAAATGACTAAATTAATTTCTAAAGTTTTCCTAATATTTCAATCCCCGACAACTGCGCCAAAAAATTGATGTCCACGAAACCAACTAAAAACTCGACAAAGGCAAGTGCACCTATCAATTAATAGTATAGCTACGATGAACAAAGATATTGTCCCGACGAGGACTAAAAGTACTAGTAATTACTGTCTTTCTATTATTTAATCGACAAATTGGAGAGATTGATTAAAATTAAAATTAACTAAATTAATTAACTAAAGAACATAGTAAAGAACAAATCAGGAAAATAAACGATTAACAACCAAGAAGCGAAACAATACCTAGGAAAGAATCCACCTAGATTTCATCTGTCATTATCAATCTAAATTAAATAATTTCTTCACTTAGTATCTTGATCCATAAAAATCCCTAAATTATGCTAATATATCTTTCGAGAGTAAGAGTAACTGACTTTAGGTTGATTAATTGAAATTCTTTTTCTAATTAAAACCCTTATTTTCGCATTAACTCGACCTATGGATCCCCCTATTAGATTTGACTCTAATTCGGTAGATTGATGTCGTCCTATTTCTAAGATTGCATGCAACTCCACTCAATTGTGCTAGATCTACTCTTAAACAAGGTCTATTCCTCCTTTGATTCAAGCACATCAAACATGGATTAATAGTTTAGAAATATTAAACCAAGAATTAAGCACACATAATCGAGAACAACATCCAAGTATTTATTATGTAAAACACAAATCAAGACAGAATTCATCATAGGGTTCATCTACCCTGGGTATTTAGAAAATTAGTTCATAATCGCAAATAAAGACATCCCAAACACAGTATAGGCACAAGAAATAAAGAAACTCATAATAAACTTCAAAGAAATCAAAAGGAAATCTTCAATTTTGATGGAAATCTGCTTCCGAGTCAGCTTCAACGGTGTTTTTCAAGTTGTTTTCTTGATTATTCTCTGACAGCTTCCTTCCTTGTAATTATATTTGGACTATATAGGTCTTAGAATTCCCGAAAAACCTAAAAATTACATTTTCCACATTTCCAAAGTGCAGTTCGCGAAATCCACATGGTCTGACACATGGTCGTCGTAACGCGTAGGTTTGTACAAGTGTACACAGTCGTTATCAAGTAATAAGTAAGTATCGAGTTATCGTCTCCACAGGGATTGTATTTGTGCTAAGTCACTTAATTTGTAAAATTATATTAACAATTTGGTAAATAAAAACACAATATAGTTGAGAAGTGGTGATTAAAATATATTAAACAAAATGCAATGATCCTTAATGCAAATTATCCTAAGTATGCAAACTATATGAATGAAATAGATTTTAGTAAAATTAAACACAATTTGCAACAATTATAACATAAATAAACTAGGACAATTACTTTAATTACTCAATTTATTATCAACATGCTTAATAACATTCGGAAAAACATTCCATGGGAACTCGATCTTTCATGAGTTTGGAAACCACATTAGGTCCTTTCGGAATCCTTTACTTAGTAAATACGCATTTTACTGGTCCTTATTTACTAAAGGTTTCTAAGCATTCGTGTGAGGTAATAGGGACATGTCAGGTTTGAAACATTTTAATCACACAAATCTAAAAACTATGCAGATAACAGAGCTTGGTCAGAGTTGTTATGCAACCTACAATTTAATCGGGTCAGGATCTAAATTGAGCATGCACATTTCAATTATGTTTCCATTAGCCGTCTTCTGGTCAGGATCGCTTAGCAAATTCAGGTGCATTTCAATCACGTATGAACGAAATACAAACTTGATTTTAATTGAAAACATGATCGATTGAGGCACAAACATTATAAGCATGAATCAAATAAATATTATTTAATCAAAGCAATCATCCTAGCTTAAATAAAATTAAGCTAACATTGTTGTAAACAAGAACAAAGAACACATAGCAAACATCTTTAAATTAAATTAAAGAAAAGAAAGATTAAACCCAATTCAGAGTGGCTGTCACCCTAGACTCTGACTGACGAGGCTCCTTCGTTCCTTTGCTTTGTTCCTTTGCTGATGGCTCTCCAAGGTGGCCGACCAAGGGTTTTTTAAGAGGCTTAATTGCTAAAATCTCTATGAAGAGATTATGCTAGGCGCGGGAATGGAAAAGGCTAAGAGAATTTGGAGAGAAGAGAGAATGATGAATGATGAGAATGAATGAGGAATGATTAAGGGATGCTTGAGGGATGAGAGGGTCTTATTTATAGGTGAGGAGAGGGGGATAGTTTGCTAAAAATAGTGGATGTTAACCTCTTCAAATCTCCTCAAATTGTGGCCGGCCATGCTTAGTGGCTTTTGACTTGATTTTTGCTTGATTTTTAAGCAATTTTGGATGCCACACAACTCAGGACTAAGACTCGGTCAATTGTAAATCTTCGGGCAAATCTCTAATTTCTTCAACACTGCAAGGACCTTGTGTAATTAAACCAAAGAATGGTTTAAATGGAAAGCCATGTGTAGCCGAATATTGGGTTGACTTGGTCTCCAATTCGGACGGTTTTGTAATCCAGCAAAGCTATCAGACCTGTCCAGAATAAATCAACAAGTTAGAGGACCAAAGAATAAAATTTATCCAATTTAATTAATTAATTAAAACCCAAATTATTAATGAAATATTTTAAAATAAATTATTAAATATAATTTTATATTTTATTATTTAATTTAATCATGCATGGCCCACTTTATGTTTTAAAAAATATAATATATTCAAATTAATATAAAATAAGCCATTTATTGCATGAAAACTATATAATAAAGCATAAAGTCACATTTTAATAATTTTTATGTCCTAATTTCATATTTTCACATATTACATTAATTTATTAAACAATTACTTAGTTTTAACAGTGGATTTAAGTAAAAAGGTGATAAATTACATAGGAAAAATCCTATATATTTTTCCGTTTGCATGTATGTCACAGCCATAGATAACATTCTTCATTCAACATAATTTCCTATCAATCAAGCAAACAATCAAATGGCTTATTTATGATCTTCATATGTTCAACTCAGGACTTCCTCTCCACTATTGTAGGTGACATAATCATCAAATCAATAGGTCTTTTATAAGGTTGTAATGGGGCTAGGTTAAAGATAGGGATTTTAAGAGATGGGACATTTCGGTTTTAAAATTCTTAACCTTTAACTTTGTTTTGGTTTTCTCGTAATACAACCTTTTTCTTTTAGTGAACCTGTGTAACACCCCCAAACTTATTTTGTACTCAAGCTCATACATTTTTTTCTTTTTGGAGACTGAGCAAACTTTTCTTCGCTCTTTTTTTTTTTATAAGCATGAGCACATACATCTTTATGAAAATTTCTTCAAATGTTTATTTCCAAGACAACTTTAGTTAAGATAGGTCCACAAAATTAGGATAACTTCAAAAATATGGTAATTGGCTTGTAATGTAGGTTCATTGCAAAAAAAAAAAAAAAAAAAAACCTTTAAGCTCAAAATTACAGTTTCAAGGGTCTAATATCATATGGTTGGCTTGAAAAGGCTCAAACGGTCCAAAGAAATAGTGCCTATATCATTTTAGATTTTTATTTCCCCTAGGATTTCGCCTCAAGAAAGTTACTAAGTCAATTCTAAAGATATAAACCTTCATGCATGTCTAATCTCAAAAGAAACTAAGTTTTTATGGCAAACATTACTAAGGCTAAGATCATACAAGCATTCCATTCTTCATGATAACATACTTTCACTTAGATAAAATCATCATTCATACTTGCATACAAACTATCTCAGTAACAAAAAATATCTCCAAACATTCATTTATTAAAACATACTTATGAAAGAAATGGTTGAAACATACTTGAAAAAAATTAAAAGTTTGAGCAATTTATTTGCCTTACCCCCCTTTAAAAAGAAGCAATGTCCTCATTGCAAAAACAAAGTAATGAATGAAATATAATCACCAGGTAGGGTTCTAAAGAAATAGAGGTGAGTCATTAAGACTACTTAAATACCAAGTCCTCCCTAATAACCCAATCCTAGACATGTTCATTCCCATTACCACATCACTTAGTCTTATTCTTTCTAAAGAAGTGTTAAGTTTGTTCATGCTTGCTATGTTTTATTCTGCAGAAATTAAATCCTAATTACGAAAGAAATAAATTCCTAAGGACCTAAAAATTATTAAATAAATAACAAGACAAGAATCCCCCTTTTATTTTTCTGACTCAATCCCCTTGTCTTCTTTAGCTCCATCTCTGCTTGCATCGTCAGTATCTTCCGTCCATGTCTCAAAGATAGCATCTGGGAACTCAGGAACAAAAGTATTAGAGATATTCTTAAAAGTATTTCGAATTGAGTCATCTCTAATTTTTGCATATTTCCAGTAAGTTTGTTGTTGATTGTGCATGAACTTGCACATATCCATCAAAATTGACAACTCCGATTTCCTTAAAGTACTTGCAGAAGTAGGCATGGGAGTTGTATATTCAGGTTCAACACTTAGCTTGATTGGTTCTTCTTCTGGCTCAACCCTTAGTTCAGGAATGTTCGGTTCCTTATCAGATTCTTCCTCTTCAGTGTCTGTAATTGAATTAGCTTCAGTTTCAGTTCCATCTGTTGACTCCTCGGTATCCGGCTCAGTTGGCTCTTCTTGCTCGCCTTGATTCAGCTCATGCACCCTCTCTACTAATCTTTCAAGATCATAATTTGTAATGCATCCTTGAACATATCGCCCCTTCAGATTTGCTTGTGTTTTAAAACGGGCCTTTAAGCAAAGTGAAGTGATTAATGATGGGAAATAAGCACTTCCTACCTTCTTTTTAGCACAATCGTGAATCTCCTTGAGGATAATTTTCCCAACATTAATGGACTTTTTTGTCAAAATTGCATATAACAAAAGCATCCGTTCCATCGAGATGGTGGAACTATTTGAGATAGGCATAAAACTGTAGCGAACGAAATAAAACCATACCTTTGCTACTGGTTTTAAGTATTCTCTTCAACAAGAATGGCTCCCATACTTTCTTATAATCCATTGGGATCCCGGATTTGTCACAACATCAAGCACTTGTTGAAGAAAATCCCAATTGATATTGTTCATCATAGGGTAGTACTCATCTTCTTCAACATTAGGTAAATTAAACAAATCATTGATGGACTTAGAAGTAAGAGGTACCTTTTTCTTTCGAATGATGACTTCAGTAGCATCTTGTGTAGTCAAAATAGCATAGAATTCTCGAACTAGTTCATCATCGGGAAGTGAACGAGCATCACAAAATCGTTCCCACTAGAGAGCATTGATTTTCTTTCTAATCAGTATCGGAACAACCATCAAATCATTACTCTTCAAGTCAAACCCTTTGATGGAGCTCGAAACTAACTATTATTTCGACAAAGGCAAGCGCACCTATCGAACAGTAGTATAGCTGTGGTGAGTCCAGAATATCGTATCCTCAAGGACCAAGAGTATTAGTATTAACTATCTTTTTATTATCTAGCCTAATAATTAAGGGGATTTATTTTTAATCTAAAATTTACTAACTAATTAACTAACTATGAACGCGACAGAGAGTAAATTGGGAAAATACTTTTAAACAACTTTTATATGAGATAGGCAATACCTAAGGAAGAATCCACCTAGACTTCACTTATTACTTTTGATTCATGCGATTTATTCACTTGGCTTAATCCGTAGAAATCCCTAAATTATATTAATACCTATCTCGAGGCTACTAATAACTAACTCTAGGTTGATTAATTGAAATCTCTTTCTAATTAAAACCCCTATTTTTGCATTAATTCGATCTATGGATTCCCTTATTAGGTTTGACCCTAATCCGGCAGATTTTCGTCGCCCTATGTCTAGGGTTGCAATTAACTCTGCTTGATTGTGTTGACTACTCTTAAACAGGGACTTTTGCTCCACTGAATAAGCACATTCAACTTGAATCAATAACCTGAATTATCAAAACAAGAATAAGAACTCACAATTAAGAATAAGGACAAGTATTTATCTCATAAATCAAATAATAATAAGATCTGTCTTAGGTTTCATCCCCTTAGATATTTAAGGGATTTAGTTCATACTAAAAGAGGGAAACATCATAAAAAGGGGAAAACTACAAAACATAAAGAAACCCAAAAACTTCTAAAGAACTTGATGGGAGATCTTCAGTCTTGATGGAGATCCTTCTCCTAAGCATTTCTGACGGTGCCTTGGAGTATTTTCTCCTTCTACTCGCGTCTATTCGACGTCCTGTCAAGCTCCCCTTTTAGGTTTCCCCCTAGGGTGTTTATATAGGCTTTGGGATGCCTTACTTGGCCCACAAGTATCCCATTCCGAATAGAATTCATCTTGATTTCGGCAGGGACACGCTCGTGTGACATGCCCGTGGTGGACTCCCTTGGCCGTGGTCGATCCTGCTCGCCACACCGGCCGTGTGATCTGCCCGTGGTCGATAGTCCAGGCTGTGGTTGATCCTTGCTCGAAACACACGGCCGTGTCCAATGGTCCAAACCCTGTTGATTTCCTAAGTAGGCCCGTTTTGCCCCTTTTTGGCTCGTTTCTCGTTCTTTTTTGACTTCCTAAGCTCTCCTGAGTATAAAACATGAAATTAAGAGATTACGAGTATCGAATTCATCAAATCTAATGAAAACTCATCCAAAAAAAAGCTAAGCATGGGGTTAAAATATGTATAAATTATGATTTATCAAATATCCCCACACTTAAGCCTTTACTTGTCCTCAAGAAAAATCATCAACTCACAATTAAAATTAACTCCCTCAATTCATAATCCTCGTCAATAATGTTTCATCCTAATATACAGATAATTCATACATTGATAATTTAACAAAAAGAGTCCTAGAGGTTCAAACAATCTAAGTCATAATTTTTTTTAGCCCAAAAACATAGGTGTTTCCCCTCATCTAAAAAATTACCTTTGATCCAAAATCGACAAGAATTGACATCCTCACTAAAGATTCACTCAAATCACTCAAAGTGTTTAAGGTTCAAATTAAGCACTCAGAAGTCAAACATGAAAAGTTAATCCCATAGGCTTGCATGGAAATCAAATCTCCACCACTATAAAATGAGATGATACACAAATCAAAAGGTCTTTTAAAGGGTTGTAATGGGGCTTGGGTTAAAGGTGTGGATAAAGGCTGAATTGGAGGGTTAGTATCGAGATTGAATTGATAAATTACCTAACTAGGAAAATTGGACTAATACTGAATAATTACATTAATTGAAAACTTAATACTAATAACACGAGCTTCTTCTAAAGATAATGACATTAACAGTTTAAGCTCATAACACTAATAATGAATAAATTTCCTTTTTTTTAAAATAAGAACAAGTATTTACAATAATAAGATAGAATTTGACAACTGAAATAAAGAATGTAGTTAGGCAACTGATCAAATCAAATCTCGACATAAGGGTGGTCAAGAGAAATGGTGATAACAAATACAAAATGGGTTTTGGGTTAATATTAACGGGTGAGTCAAGAAATGGTTTGTTAGGATTCAAAGGGGTTTACTAGGGGTTAATTATGAAGGTAGGCTTTTTAGTAGAATAAGTGGGTTAAAACCTAGGTGCCTTTATCATCTCAGTATATCAAATCAAAGGTGTGGTCTCGACATGTATAATCGAAGCAAGTTCTAGAATAACAGTTCAATGTTGACACACTCATAACCAACAATAAAGTGAGCAAGAAAAATATATGCTCTAAAAGGTTCAAAGACTCACAGAAATTATGGTTTTTGATGTCAACCTTGCAAATATCAAACTTCAAAGTAATATTTAAATTTAGGAAAACAACCTAGAAATTTTAATTACGGAAAATAGACTTATCATGCTTGATTCTCTAATATCTTAAAGTTTAAATCATCAATGCACAATTAACTATGACTTAATCCAAAACATATCAATAAAAATCATAAATCAAAAGAAATTTCATTTTAACAGTAATATGAGAAAATTACTTAAGACAAGATATCATTCAGGGACAGTATTGTTGACACCTCCCCACACTTAAGACGTACATTGTCCTCAATGTACAAAGATAGATAATGACAATATAATAAGAAAATCGTAAGAGAGGGAGATAAGTGAAACTTCCTAAATTTTGGATGAAATCCATGGAGTAGTTGACGCGGAATTGTAGATATAACAAAGTGGAGTGCATAATTCTGAGCAACTATTAAGAACATAAACACAACTGTGGAAGAATGTTACGGGATTACTCGATTAGGAATAAAACTAAAATAAAGTTCAAAATATAAAAGATAAGTCTTTGAAAATATGATAATAAACATAAGGAAAATAAACTAAAGATAAAAAATAAAAATAAGAATAAAAATAAAGGTAAAGATAAGAATAGGGATTGGGGCACACGGTCAAGGGCCACGCCCGTGTAGAGGTTCCCACGCCCATGTTGATTTGTCAATGTTGACCATGGCCTATGAGCGCGGGCGTGTCGCACACCCGTGTGATTTACTCAGTTTCGATTCGACCGTGGCATTTTATCGCAGCCCGTGTTCTTTGTTTAGTTTTGACCACGGCCGCATCGCACGGCCGTGGTGTTTTATCGTAGCCCATGTTTACGGAAAATTCTCGTCCTTGGCCCGCACGGTCTCCTCCACGCCGATGTGCCTACTCGTGGTGTCCACACGGCAACAGCCACGCCCGTGTGCAAGGCCTTGTGGTAGGGAAAACTGTGCCTAAAACATGAACGAAAGTGAAAACAAACTAATTAGTAGGGTTAGTGCTCGGGTTGCCTCCCGAGAAGCGCTTGTTTAGAGTCCTAAGCTAGACTTACCTTTCATTCGCATAATCATGGTGGTTTGAGTTGTTGAAACTCCTCATTCCTGCTATCAATTTTGTTAAAATAAGGTTTTAGACGAGTAATATTTACCTTGAAAGTGCCGAATTTGGAATGAGTTACCTCGACTGTACCGTATGGGAAAATATTCAGTACCGTGAAAGGGGTTGTTCCATTAGGTTCAGAAGTGGCAACATGAGGATCCGTATTATCCATTAGAACTTGGTCTCCAACCTTAATTTGACTCGTTTTATCTTTAAGCTCGTTATGGCTTTGTTTTGGTTCATCGTGTACTTTCAATTTCTTCTTAAGCTGTGTTTGCCATTCATCTAGTTCCTCGATCTGAAGCCTTCGTTGCTCATGAATAGTTCTGTTCTCAATATGAAAGCTAGGCCATGGCTCTGTCATCTTTTCCCGAGGAATTTCCTGCAAAGAAGATTGAACGTTAAGTGTACTTATATTAACAGGATTTGTATCATCTTGATCACTAAATATTCTGATAGAATCATGTAACACCCCTAACCCGTATCCGTCCCGGACTAGGGTTAAAGGCGTTACCGGACAGATCGGAAACATTTACAGAAATGTCATGCACTGTATATCAACCTCGAAAATAGTGTCCATTTAGTAGGTCATCGAGACCCAAAACATACTTAAAAATCGGGTCGGGACTAAACCGAATCACAAATAGACATTCTCGGAAATTTAAAACTTTTCTAAGTTTCAGGGGTTACACGCCCGTGTAGGCAGGCCGTGTACCTCCCACCGTTGCTGGACACACCCGTATACCTTGGCTGTGGTCGAATCTGACTTAACTCCACGGCCACCAAGCACGCCCGTGCACCTTGGCCGTGGTCGAATCTGACTTTACACCCACGGCCACCCAGAACCCCGTGTGCTAAGGCCGTGTACTCTTAGGCCATATACTGACTTTTTCACACGGCTACTAGACACGCCCGTGTGTCCTGGCCGTGTTCTCCTAGGCTAGCTACTGACTTAGCCCCACGGTCACTAGGCACGCCCATGTGCCACAACCGTGTGACATCATAGGCCATTTGCAAGGCCAAAATGCCACTCACTTAGTGTCAATTCTATAAGAAATCTACCAAAACATTTCATGCACAATTAACAACTATAACATGAAAAAATAACCATTCAATCTATACATTCAAAACCAATCTCATCACAAGCATAATTCATCCATTACTTACTCAAAACTTGACCATTTCATGTGACATCCAACCATGCCAAAAACATGCTTCACACATCACATTCATTAAAGCAAATTCCCAACTCATATCTAGCCAAATCACATGGCTAAGTTCATATAACAAGCTTATATCAAATACTAGCCTATACATGCCATATCTAGCTATTTACATTACCAAAGTGTACCAAAATGAGTTTAGTAGTGTGATGACGATCCTTGACGGTCCCGAGCCTTCAGTAGCTTTGACGACCTATAAAACAGAGAAAACACACACATAGAGTAAGCTTTGCAAAAGCTCAGTAAGTCATAATACAAATAAACTTAACATAAAAGGCATATATGCATAAGGTACATTGTCACATAACATTTACTTAGCAAACTATCACATATTTGCTTTGGTTTATATACTTGGCCACAATTGCCACATTCATCCATTCAAGAATCATGTATATATACATAACTCTTTCATAATCATTCTTGCATCTCATTCTCGTTCTCATTTTCAATCATACTTTTCTTCAAATCAAAGTCATATAGGTACTTACTTTTTATACACACTTAGTGTACATACCAAACGTACCTGAAACGAATATACATTCACGTAATTATTCATAGCTCGGATTTGCTCATTGAACCGTTCAGAATCTAATAGGATACTCGGAAACTCAGAATAATCATACAATGCCAACGTCCCAGACGAGGTCTTACATGTAATCAGATATCGATGCCACTGTCCCAGACAGGGTCTTACACAAATCAATACGATGCCAATGTCCCAGACATGGTCTTACACGTAAAGCTCATATCGATGCCAACGTCCCAGACGTGGTCTTACACGAATCAATACGATGCCGATGTCCCAGAAATGGTCTTAGACGTAAAGCTCATATCGATGCCGACGTCCCAGACGTGGTCTTACACGAATATCAAATCAACGCCAACGTCCCGGACGTGGTCTTACATGATAAAACAGAATAGATACCTTTGTATTCCTAAGTTCATATGGAATTTCTCAGACTTATCACTATATCGACCTTATCTCGGAATTCATATACATAACATCTCGTAAGCATTCATTATCATCAATAGTCATATGTATATGCTCAATTCAATACAATTACATTTATTAGCAATATGACTTACCCCGGATTTGATTTAACGAAAATGGAAACGGCTACTCAGTTACTTTCGCTTTCCCGCGATCTAAGTCCGTTTTCCTCGGTTCTTGATCTATACATGTTCAGAATTAACCCTTTTATTCACTAACTCATTCAATTTAATCCAAATACACATATTTTGGACAATTTACAATTTAGCCCTTACATTTGTACAATTTATCAATTTAGTCTATTTTTCTCAAAACATCAAATTCACAAAATCATCATAGACTCATGCTTAGCCGAATGTATATATATAACATACAAGCCCATATTTTCCATCAAATTTGCAATTTAGTCCCTCAAATTACTATTTTCTCAATTTAGCCCTATTTAGCTAAATTTATCAAAAATTCAAGAACAAAGTATGTTCATCTAGCTCAAATCTTTCATTTAACACCATAAATCATCACAAAGCTCAACATAACATCAATGGCATTTCTCATGAACAACATCAATTCATCAAATTAAGACATGGGCTTTGTAGTAGATAGAGCAACAATCTCAAAAACATAAAAATCATCAAAATCTAAAGCTAGAACATACCTTAATCAAGATGAAAGCCAACCGAAACCCTTAAGCTTTTGTTCTTTCTTTTTCTTTAAGACATTCGGCCAAAAGATGATAGAAATGTCTAATTTCATGCTTTTATTAAATCATAATATACTTAATACATGAATGACATAATTAACCTTATAATATAAACTTATAAAACATATTTTCAAAGGTTAATATGGACCATAACCGTCCACTATCTATAGTAATTGACTAATTTCCACATAAGGCCCTTACAAACAAAAGCCATCTCAATATAACCATTTAACATATAACATGCAAATTTCACATTTAATGCAATTCAATCCTTTTGTCAAATTAAACACACAGACGGACAAATTAACTTTTTAAACTTTAGCACATGCATAATCACTTATCAGAGACACAGAAAATACTATTAAAATATTATTCGGACTCAGATTCGTGGTCCTGAAACCACTGTTTCGACTGGGGTATAAACCAAACTGTTACAATTCTCCACCCCTTAGGGATTTTCATCCCCGAAAATATTACCATTAAATAAATTCGGATATTGCTGTCTCATTGAATCTCCATGCTCCCACGTAGCTTCTTCTATTCCGTGTCGATTCCACAATATTTTCACTAACGAAATTCTCTTGTTTCTTAACTCTTTCACTTCATGAGCTAAGATACATATAGGTTCTTCCTCATATGACATATCAGATTGAATTTCAATTTCAGATGGGCAATCACATGTGACGGATCGGATCGATATCTACGGAGCATCGAGACATGGAATACATTGTGTATCTTTTCTAGCTCAGAGGGCAACCTTAATCTATATGCAACAGGCCCAACACGTTCAATGATTTCATACGGCCCGATGAACCTCGGACTTAACTTGCCTTTACGTCCGAATCGAAGTACTTTCTTCCATGGTGACACTTTTAGAAATGCTCTGTCGCCGATCTCAAATTCTATATCTTTTCGTTTCAAGTCTGCATAAGACTTCGGCGATCGAATCTTGCGCATTCAAACAATCTCGGATCAGTTTCACTTTTTGTTCTGAATCTTTTATCAAATCAACCCCATGTAGCTTATTTTCATTGAGCTCAGTCCAATACAGAGGTGTACGACATTTACGTGCGTACAAAGCTTCATATGGTGCCATTTTGATGCTCGTCTGAAAACTATTATTGTATGCAAATTCAATCAAAGGCAGGTACTGTTCCCACGTACCTTTAAACTCAAGTATACAACATCTTAACATGTCTTCGAGAATCTGAATGATTTGCTCGGATTGACCATCTGTTTGCGGATGGAAAGCTGTATTGAAATACAGTTTCGTGCCTAATGCTTCTTGCAATTTCTTCCAGAACCTTGATGTAAATCTAGGATCTCTATCTGACACAATGGATAGTGGCACCCCGTGCAATCTCACAATCTCAGAAATATATAGCTCAGCTAATCTATCAAGTGAGTAGTCAGATCTTACTGGAAAAAAATGGGCAGATTTCGTTAATCGATCAACTATGACCCATATCGTATCTTTCTTTCTCGGAGTCTGAGGCAAACTAGAAACAAAATCCATTGTCACTCTATCCCATTTCCACTCAAGAATCAGAATCGGTTGTAGCAACCCAGACGAAACTTGATGTTCAGCTTTGACATGCTGACAGATTAAACATTTTGAAACAAAGTCAGAAATATCACGCTTCATACTAAACCACCAATAGTGTCGCCTCAAATCATGGTACATTTTAATACTCCCCGGATGAACAGATAGATGACTATTATGTGCTTCACTCAAAATCAACTGAATCAATTTCGGATTTCTCGGAACATAGATACGATCTCGGAATCTCAAGTAATCATTAACAACTCGAAATTCATATTCATAACTCAAATCACACTGAGCTCGTTTCGCTAATAACTCATTATTAGATTTCTGAGCATTACATATTTGCTGTATAAAAAATGGTTTCGCTTTTAATTCAGCTATCACAGAGCTATCCTCAGACAAATCTAACTGAGCATTCAAAGCACATAGTGCAAACAATGATTTTTTACTCAATGCATCAGCAACAACGTTTGCTTTACCCGGATGATAATCTGTCACAAGTTCATAATCTTTTAACAGCTCTAGCCATCTTCTTTGACGCAGATTCAAATCTTTCTGAGTCATCAGATTTTTTAGACTTTTATGATCTGAAAACACGTGACATTTCTCATCGAATAGATAATGACGCCAAATTTTTAGTGCGAACACAATCGCAGCTAACTCAAGGTCGTGTGTTGGGTAGTTCTTCTCATGTGACTTAAGTTGTCTCGAGGCATAAGCTATTACTTTACCTTCCTGCATCAATACACATCCCAGACCATTCAACGAAGCATCACTGTATATCACGAATTCTTTACCCGATTCTGGCTGTACTAGAACCGGAGCTTCAGTTAACAGAGTTTTCAACTGATCAAAGCTTTTCTGAAATATATCAGACCATTCAAATCTAACATCTTTCTGAAGTAATCTAGTCAATGGAGTAGCTATCATCGAAAAGCCTTTAACAAATCTGTGGTAATAACCAGCAAGTCTCAGAAAACTACGAATTTCAGATACATTCTTTGGAGATTTCCAATCCAATATAGCAGAAATCTTGCTCGGGTCAACACGAATCCCGGTGACACAATATGTCCCGAAAACTAACTTCACGCAACGAAATTCACATTTCTTTGAATTTCGCATCTGATTTCTTTTCTCGCAGAGTTTGCAATACAATTCTCGGATGCTCAACATGTTCAAATCATCATCGAATAAATCAAAATGTCATCAATGAATACAATAACAAATCGATCTAGGTGCGGTCCGAAAAAATTCATTCATCAAATCCATAAAAATAGCGAGAGCATTTGTTAGTCTAAATGGCATAACTAAAAACTCGTAATGCCCGTACCTCATTCTCGAAAGCGATTTTGGTATATCGAATCTTTTACTACAGAATCGATAGTAACCCGATCTCGAGATCTATCTTGAAAACACAGTAGCTCCTTTTAATTGATCGAAAAAATCGTCAATCTGGGCAACGGATATTTGTTCTTTATGGTCACTTTGTTCAACTGACGGTAGTCAATGCACATTCTCATCGTGCCATCTTTCTTTTTCACAAACAGAACGGGAGCACCCCAAGGTGAGAAACTCGGTCTAACGAACCCTCTGGCAGTCAACTCTTGCAACTGTGATTTTAATTCTTTCAACTCTGTTGGTGCCATTCTATACGGAGCTATCGAAATAGGTGTAGTACCAGGAAACAATTCAATACCAAATTCAACTTCACGTATCGGAGGCAAACCCGGTAGTTCTTCAAGGAATACATCAGAAAACTCACAGACAACAGGCACTGAATCAACTTTCTTTTCAGACACTTTCAAGTCAATTACATAAGCAAAGTATGCTTCAGAACCCTTTTTCATATAATTCTGAGCTTTCAATATAGATATCACAGCAGGTAATCCATTCAGGTCATTAGACTCAACTCTGACTATTTCATCATTCAGACATCTCAAATCAATAGTCTTTCTTTTACAATTCACAACAGCATCGTGCAAAGACAACCAGTCCATACCCAGAATAATATCGAACTCATCAAATGGCAAAAGCATCAGATCAGCAGAGAAACAGATATCTCGAAACATTAACGGACAATTCTTGCATACTTTGTCAACAAAGACACTTTTACCTAAGGGGTTCAATACTTTTATAACAAACTCAGTAGACTCTACAGGAAAAGTCTTACTGAATGCTAAATTTATGCATATATACGAATGCGTAGAACCAGGGTCTATCAATGCAATCACAGAAGTATCATAAAGTGTAAAAGTACCCGTTATAACATCTGGTGATGAAGCTTCCTCACGAGCTCGAATAGCATACGCTCTGCCAGGCGCTCTAGCTTTGGATCTCGCAACAGTCTCTCTCGTAGTTCTCTGACTACCACTGAAATTTCTTACATTCTTCGAAGGTCTACCTCTCACAGGTGCATTATCAGATCTCAGATTCTAAATAGTCTCTGGCTCGACAGACTCAGGACAATCACGTATAAAATGATCAAGTGATCCACATTTGAGACAAGCTCTGTCATTTAATCTACAACTCCCCGGATGCCTTTTTCCACAATGTTTACATTCAGGTCTCTCAGTCCGGACATTTCCAACATTGGCTACTGAAGTTGCTGGAGTTTTGGAACTCATTTGCAATCTAGCTCGATTTCTATTCGAATGTCCCACATTATCTCTTGAATGACTTTGATCATCTTTAAAATTCTTTTGAAGCGGATTGAAACGATCTATTCTGAAATCTCATTCTCATATCTCTAACTTCAGACTCGACTTTCTTTTTATCTTTCCCGAGTGCTTCAACTTTGCACGCTCGATCAACGAGTACAACAAACTCTTTTATCTCTAAAATCCCGACTAGTAAACGGACGTCTTCATTAAGCCCATCTTCGAACCTTTTGCACATTATTGCTTCAGATGATACACACTCACGAGCATATTGACTCAGTCTGACAAACTCCCATTCATATTCCGCAACAGTCATACGGCCTTATTTCAATTCCAAAAATTCCTTTCGTTTCTGATCAACGAATCTCTCACTGATATATTTCTTTCGAAACTCGATCTGAAAGAAGTCCCATGTAACTCGCTCTTTCGGAACAACAGAAATCAAAGTTTTCCACCATTGATAAGCTGCATCTCGGAGCAAAGATACAACACACTTTATGCATTCTTCCGGAGTCAAAGACATCTCATCGAATACCCGGATCGTGTTTTCTAACCAAAACTCTGCCTTCTCGGCATCATCATCATTAGTAGCCAAAAACTCTTCAGCCCCATACTTACGGATTTTGTCAACTGGAGGTTTATTTAACAGACTCAGATACACAACCGATGGCACAACTGTAGTCTGAGGGGGATTAACCGGGGGCGGGGGTTGTTAAACAGTCGGGTTATTCTTTACGAATTGAGTAAACCATTCACTCATCATCTAGAAGAAAGCTTGTTTAACTTCTCCCTCTTGACCGCTAGTAACCGGTCTCGGATTATAGGGTGCTGTCCTTTGCGCAGGAGCAGCGCATTACTTTCTACGTCATCAGCTACGGCTCTTTCGGGATCCATTACTATACGAAAATCACATTTATACGTCAGGATTCATCACATTATCAAAATTCAGAAATATGGTATGTATAGCTAGACTCTAACATGCTACGTTAGTCCGAGAATCGACTAAACCATAGCTCTGATACCAACCAAAAGTAACACCCCTAACCCGTATCCGTCGCCGGACTAGGGTTAAAGGTGTTACCGGATAGATCGGAAACATTTACAGAAATGTCATACACTGTATATCAACCTCGAACATAATGTCCCCTTAGTAGGTCATCGAGACCCAAAACATACTTAAAAAACGGGTCGGGACTAAACCGAATCACATACAGACATTCTCAAAAATTTAAAACTTTTTTAAGTTTTAGGGGTTACAAGCCCGTGTAGGCAGGCCGTGTACCTCCCACGGCTGTTGGACACACCCGTGTGTCCTCCCCATGGTCAAATCTGACTTAACTCCACGGCCACCAAGCACGCCCGTGTACCTTGGCCGTGGTCGAATCTGACTTAACTCCACGGCCACCAAGCACGCCCGTGTACATTGGCCGTGGTCGAATCTGACTTTACACCCACGGCCACCTAGCACCCCGTATGCTAAGGCCGTGTACTCTTAGGCCATATACTGACTTTTTCACACGGCTACTAGACACGCCCGTGTGTCTTGGCCGTGTTCTCCTAGCTAGCTACTGACTTAGCCTCACGGTCACTAGGCATGCACGTGTGCCACAACCGTGTGACATCATAGGCCATTTGCAAAGCCAAAATGCCACTCACTTAGTGTCAATTCTATAAGAAATCTACCAACACATTTCATGCACAATTAACAACTATAACATGAAAAAATAACCATTCAATCTATACATTCAAAACCAATCTCATCACAAGCATAATTCATCCATTACTTACTCAAAACTTGACCATTTCATGTGACATCCAACCATGCCAAAAACATGCTTCACACATCACATTCATTAAAGCAAATTCCCAACTCATATCTAGCCAAATCACATGGCTAAGTTCATATAACAAGCTTATATCAAATACTAGCCTATACATGCCATATCTAGCTATTTACATTACCAAAGTGTACCAAAATGAGTTTAGTAGTGTGATGACGATCGTTGACGGTCCCGAGCCTTCAGTAGCTTTGACGACCTATAAAACAGAGAAAACACACACACAGAGTAAGCTTTCCAAAAGCTTAGTAAGTCATAATACAAATAAACTTAACATAAAAGGCATATATACATAAGGTACATTGTCACATAACATTTACTTAGCAAACTATCACATATTTGCTTTTGTTTATATACTTGGCCACAATTGCCACATTCATCCATTCAAGAATCATGTATATATACATAACTCTTTCATAATCATTCTTGCATCTCATTTTCGTTCTCATTTTCAATCATACTTTTCTTCAAATCAAAGTCATATAGGTACTTACCTTTTATACACACTTAGTGTACATACGAAACGTACCTGAAACGAATATACATTCACGTAATTGTTCATAGCTCGGATTTGCTCATTGAACCGTTCAGAATCTAATAGGATACTCAGAAAATTAGAATAATCGTACAATGCCAACGTCCTAGTCGAGGTCTTACATGTAATCGAATATCGATGCCACTGTCCCAGATAGGGTCTTACACGAATTAATACGATGCCGATGTCCCAGACATGGTCTTACATGTAAAGCTCGTATCGATGCCAACGTCCCAGACGTGGTCTTCCACGAATCAATACGATGCCGATGTCCCAGACATGGTCTTACACGTAAAGCTCATATCGATGCCGACGTCCTAGACATGGTCTTACACGAATATCAAATCAACGCCAACATCCCGGACGTGGTCTTACATGATAAAATAGAATAGATACCTTTGTATTCCTAAGTTCATACGGAATTTCTCAGACTTATCACTATATCGACCTTATCTCGGAATTCATATACATAACATCTCGTAAGCATTCATTATCATCAATAGTCATATGTATATGCTCAATTCAATATAATTACATTTATTAGCAATATGACTTACCCCGGATTCGATTTAACGGAAATGGAAACGGCTACTCGGTTACTTTTGCTTTCCCGCGATCTAAGTCCGTTTTTCTCGGTTCTTGATCTATACATGTTCAGAATTAACCCTTTTATTCACTAACTCATTCAATTTAATCCAAATACACATATTTTGGACAATTTACAATTTAGCCCTTACATTTGCATAATTTATCAATTTAGTCTATTTTTCTCAAAACATCAAATTCACAAACTCTTCATAGACTCATGCTTAGCCAAATGTATATATATAACATACAACCCCATATTTTCCATCAAATTTGCAATTTAGTCCCTCAAATTACTATTTTCTCAATTTAGCCCTGTTTAGCTAAATTTATCAAAAATTCAAGAACAAAGTATGTTCATCTGGCTCAAATCTTTCATTTAACACCATAAATCATCATAAAGCTCAACATAACATCAATGGCATTTCTCATGAACAACATCAATTCATCAAATTAAGACATGGGCTTTGTAGTAGACAGAGCAACAATTTCAAAAGCATAAAAATCATCAAAATCTAAAGCTAGAACATACCTTAATCAAGATGAAAGCCAACCGAAACCCTTAAGCTTTTGTTCTTTCTTTTTCTTTAAGACATTCGGCCAAAAGATGATAGAAATGTCTAATTTCATGCTTTTATTAAATCATAATATACTTAATACATGAATGGCATAATTAACCTTATAATATAAACTTATAACGTAACACCCCATACCTGAGTCCGAGGCTAAGACCGGATACGAGACATTACTATGCTTGAACTTTCTTAAACATGTACTTACGGGCTATAAAATTTCGTTTCGAATTAAAAACTTCTCTTTCTTAGACAAATCAAACATTTCATGGGCCTACGAGGCCTCAGACTTACGTCCCGAAACTTTCAAAACTCATCTAGAAACTTTCTTTGAAACAGAGGTCACCGTCCATCGACTTGGGACACGTCCTTGCACCCCTAAAACATGCCCGTGTCTTTCACCCGTGGAGGATCTTGGCAAAATCCACGGCTTTGGACACGCGCGTGGCCCGGCCCGTGTGCCAAACCTGGCATTCGACTTATCCACCGCGTGCGTACACACGCGCGTGTGTGCGGCGGTGTGTGACAATTGAATTTCTAAGTGTCAAGTCACGGACTTCACACGGCCTTGGCACACGCCCATGTGCCAATCGTGTGTATCACACACGGCTGAACAAATGGCGTGTGACTAGCCCGTGGTCTAATCGACTTAAGATACTAAGGTGCGGGAGACACACGGCCTAGACACACGCTGGTGTGTCTATCCGTCTGGGCACTTAGAGGCTATCTTACCAAGCCTTTTACCACTCTCGTTTGCATACATTCATATACTACTTCAAAACATTCTCAAATCATCCATTAAAACACATGAATTAACACATTTAATCATTAAAGAGATAAAGTCTTTATCCCATACGCTAGGAGAACTACTCCCAATACAAATACAACCAACTTAAGCCATCATCTATGGTCATACACAACCAACTCTAGATTCTCTTAGGCCAATACAATTTGGCTACATCGGTTAGAACTTAATCAACTTTAAAAGAATCCCTATACATGCCATGACTCATAAGGATTTGATACCTCATACCAAGTGCACAACTCGATAGTGTGAAAACATCTCCGACGGCCTCCAACCCGAGCTAGTTAAAATAACCTATAAGGGATGAGAAAAGTAATGGAGTAAGCAATAATGCTTAGTAAGCTCATTTGCATAATGTGTCAAATATTGATATTCATTTAATATACATAATTACAAAGTATCATGAGGAGTGTCTCTCATAAACTCATGGTTACTTGCTCAAATATTCTTGAAACTTATTCATTCAATCTCTTACCATATTCTTACCATGTCACAAGCCAATTGCTCGTTCAATTAGCATACATTCCTGCACTGATCACCACATGATCATATAAAACAACACATCAAGTATTTTCAATAAGCCGCTCATGCTACTAATATCTCGGTGGTTTCGCACTTAGTCCACCATTGAATCTCTAATAGCGTGGTATCGCACACAGCCCACCAATCATTTATACTTATGGTGATTTCGCACTTAGCACACCAATCGTTTATACTTACGATGGTTTCGCACTTAGCCCACCTTTCATTTTACATTCATAGATAGTAATCCACATGTATATCTCTATTTCAAATATTCATCCGAGAACATTCTCACACGCTTCTATTCTTACTTAACTTTCTATGATACTCGTTTGCATTCACACAATACATTAATAAATCTATCTCATGCAACTAAGGTGTATTAAATACACATAACCCACTAAGGGTTCATCATATACTGAATCCATATCAATTCAATTCTAACACACACTTGTGCTTTTCATGGTACAACCACATACTTTTTTTCTTTCAACATATTGAATCACTCAAGTTAATAAATAACTCTCTTGAGTCTCATACTCATAATGTCACATAGAATTTATACCCCAATAGGGTCCTACTTGTATTAACATGTAGATGCCATGTCCCTGACATGGTCTTATACGAATTCTTACATCGAGGCCATATTCCAATGTGGTCTTACACGAGGCCTTAACTATCATCATATCACTCTACATACATTTCCCATTACTCTTAGATTCAATTCTTTTGACCTCTCATCAAAGATATTTCATACATTCATAGAGTAAATATACATTCCATACAAAATTGGAACATTAAACTAACTCATACGTAATTGTAACATTTGCACATGAACTTACCTCGATGTCGAAAGGGCCAAAAGGGACCTTTTTGCCCACATTTCTCTTTTCATCCGTTCTAAGTCTGAAACTCATTTTCTTTGATCTAGAACCATGAAATTTACTGATTTAATCATTTATAAATCATATTGCACCATAATATACACTTTAGGAAAAAATGACTATTTTGCCTTACACTTTGGCAAAATTACGATCTTGCCCCTAGGCTCGTAAATAAATTTTCATCTCAATTTCTTATTAAGAAAGCCTAGATGAACATTTAATCCTCTTACAACTATCCACAATTCCATCTATTTCATGCCTTAATGAACAAATTACAACTTTTGCATTTTAGTCCCAATTAGGTGTTTTCATGACAACACCTTTCACAAAAGTTGTTTCTCATCATCCTATCACTCATTTTATTCCATAAAAACTCATCAAACAACATAAAATCTATCATGTTAAGTCCCTAGACTTTCAACCATATTGCAAACTAGTCCTCCCATTAGCTAGCTTAAGCTTTGGGGACTCAAAAAATGCAATTTTCATCAAAAATAAGCATCAAAATCACTTACTTGAATGGAGCAAAGCTTGCTAAAATTTGAAGCTTTCAAACCCCCCATGGCTGATATTTTTGGTTGAAGAAGAGAAGAAATAAAAGATGATAGCTTTTGCTTATTTCATCTATTTTATTTCTTTTAATTACCTAACATGACAACATTTAATGCCCTTGTCCCCTTTGTCTTCTTTGACCGGCCAAGCTAATTCCCATGGCCTAATTGCACATTTGGGACCTCCAATTTATAAACCATAACTTTTTGGTACCTCTAGCAATTAAAATAGAACTTTTGCACTTTATGCGATTTAGTCCTTTTTCACAATTTAGCTAGAAATCGCTAAAATTAAGGCACCAAAATTTTCATGCATCCTTATAAACATGTTATAACACATAACATATCATGAAAATAATTTTATCTAACCTCGAATTAGTGATTACGAGATCAGCGCATTACGACTAGCCCCTAAATTGAGAATTATTACAATTCTCCCCACTTAGGGATTTTAGTCCCCAAAAATCTTATCAGGAGGATTTGCTACCAACATTCTTAAAATGTTTCCATCTACTCTTCAAAATCGCGAATCCACTTATCCTCAAGTTTCTCTTGCCAATAACTCTTAAGTTGTGATACACAAGGTCGAAACGTAACTTGAGATCTAGGTTATTCTTCCTCTGGAGCATATACTCTGAAATCTACCAATTTGGAACTCTGCACATGTCCAAATGATCATTCGAATCTTTACTAGTTGATTCACTACAATTTGAATGACATTCCCCTTCTTGGGAATTTGTCAAATCAAATTTGAAATCTATAAGGTTGTATCTCATTTTCTCACTCAGCGTTTACTAACTATAATAGTCTTGACATGCGCTTTGAAAATTCAACTTTTAGTGATCAACTACTTCTGACCATAGACTCAATCATATCGTGAAATGTACTCTATTGTCACAACATTTATGCACATAAATGCATTTCCTTACTTTTGCATTAGTAGATATGCTACTACTAAATCTCATGCCAAAACTCTTGTATAAGTTCTGGATTCAACATCATTCACTTTCTATCTCGAGGAGCATCAACAATGAAATCTTATCCAACATGGATAACTTATTTAAAATACCATTTATTATAACACTTCGAACTCTTACGCTGCGAAAGGAAGACTCACTATAGTCATTAACCTCGCTGAAACTAGGATATTACCAACTAGAGTCAACCGAGTTAGTAACATTACTAAACATGGATCTTTCATTCAGACATCTGTACTATGTCTACTATCTGAGTAGTATCACAATAACTATACCCACCATTGTAATAGCTCAAGCCGTTTCCGCTATTTCATCTTCAAAATCTTCTGTAGCATAAGATACCCTCACTTATTAAAATTCAAAAAATACACATCGATCTTCCCATGGATCAATACATAATATCTAACTCACAACACAGACACAAAAGTGATTGTCTCTGGATCGCCAACCTGTCAACTCTTTCTCTCGATTGATGATCTCGATTACTAGAACTTTCAAATAA
Organism: Gossypium sturtianum; assembly: GCA_025698515.1. Taxonomy (NCBI): domain Eukaryota; kingdom Viridiplantae; phylum Streptophyta; class Magnoliopsida; order Malvales; family Malvaceae; genus Gossypium; species Gossypium sturtianum. The sequence continues at coordinate 51,921 of JAOWAD010000061.1, read as the reverse complement.
ACAGTTCTTTCTATAGCTTTCAACACAACCATCACGGTTTGAACATTTCGATGAGCATATCTTTGTATCATGCTCCCTACTCACGTACACACAGAATTTTATTCTCTTTACTGATTCATGCGTGAATATACACAGAACTTGAATCATACCTCAATAAATTAATCTACTCTTTTCTCCATACTGAGAACCTATTTTAAGCACACTCTCACCTGAGTTTCTCTTGCTATGCTAATCTAGAACCTTTACGATCTTCATATCTCACGATAGCAGGGACATCTCGATCGAATTCGTTAACTTTATTCGGCTTACCCGAAAACCCACCACACAACGTGAAACTTGTGATTTCACCTCTTATACACGAATCATCACCAATTTCCTCCTCAAGGTACCCAATTAAGGTTACGAGGAGATAGAGGAAATGTCGATTTCAATTAACTAAATCGACAACCGTTTAGTCTACTTTTTTCGTCAGTTAACGTTCTCACACAATTCACAATTTCATGAAAAGAACGACCACATCATCCCTGAAGGGAAACATGTATTAGTACATAATACTAAAGGAGATCATTATAATCCCATCCATGGCATTAACTAACCATGCACAAACCATAGGCTTCTAGCCAACTTACTTATACTTGCACTTATATAACACGTTCCGTGTCATATATCGTAATCGTCTCTTCGTGATTCATTCACGAGTACATGTTTTCACTCTTTCACATGACTTTAGTACCATTCTCATTTCTACCTCTAGACTCATCTATCTATCCCATTGATCACTAGGGATAATCAAAGGCGTATGTTCATCGTCCTTCATGTAGTCTGAAACCAATGCCATATTCTCGAGGTGGTCTTATATGGAGTCACCTCTAAATGCCAATGCCATATCCCCGATAAGGTCTTATATGGACTTCCTCATCAAATATCGATGCCATATTCGGATATGGTCTTATCACGGAATCTCAACTCGGTGCCGAGGCCATGTCCTGGTCATGGTCTTATACGGGACCTTGTCTATCTCATATCTCGATGATAGCCTCATTATTTTAGTCCTCTAGGACTTCAACCTCATGTTTAACAACAGTTACTCTATTTAGTAGAGTATTATGCATCGATGTGATACAAGGCATTCTTAATCATGCTAGCATAATTATTTCATTAATCTGATGCAAACTTACTCAACTTAACTCTCATAACGTCTCATCAAAATTCAACAGTGGTAAGGGAGTGAGGTTGCAAAGTCCCTTAGCCTAACTCTCGTGACTACATACATATGATTTACTACTCATTGTCAATGAAATATCATCATAGTCACACAACTCGCCTCAAGGGAGTTTTCACATTTATCACGCTACAATTGTTGCTATCACTTATACTTTCGAACTATGACTTCACTTACTCAAGTTTCACATTAAGGTCTACTTGAGTACTCAACATTTAACTCTATTTCCTCTTACTATTCCTTATTAATCTAGAGAATGTCTTACGGGTTTTGAGTATGTCATTTATTTGATTGCCATAGTCCAACTATGGTCTTACTCGTATCACAACATCATAGCCCAGCTATTGCTTTACATGTCGTCATGATGCCATAACCTCGCTATGGTCTTACACGAAATCTCATATCAACACCAATGCCATATCCTAGATACGGTCTTACATGGAAACTCATATCGATGTCGACGCCATATCCCAGATATGGTCTTACACTATCTCATACCGAAGCCAGGTTCCAGACATGGTCTCACACGGGATTACTATTTGGTGCCGATGCCATATCCCGATATGGTCTTATCACGGATCTCACAAAAATTATCGATGCCATATCCCGGATATGGTCTTATCCGATTATCTTATTCAATCTTTGAAGCCATATCCCTGATATGGTCTTATACGAGATCATGTATCGATGCCAATGCCATGCCCCGGACATGGTCTTATATGGGATCACATATACCGCCATGGTCCAACCATGGTCTTATTCATCATTTTATCATTGAACGACCGTACTCATTTCCTGCATTCTACTTAGTCAAACTTTTCAGTTTTAACTCTCACACTATAATATGTATGACTTTGTAACAGGGTCATAAGACGAAACATTATATCTTCTCTACTTTAACAATCCTGCACGTGATTTTTAACCATGTGGACATATTTATCATAAACAATAGCATCACAAATCTCAAATGCTTACTTACTCTTACTAACTCTTACATACATCATGGAACTTACTAGTCTCATGTTTGTAAGGTAAACAAGGTACCTATAACACTTGATCACATAGATCAGTATACTTTACTAAGATAAGCATAATCTCAACATCATTATTCATAACATGAATTATACTCATAATCAACTTGATAATAGCTTTACTTACTCATCTTTCTTGTTATCTCTTTTAAGCTTTACTTGTTTGCCCGATGAATTACTATGAATGACCGAGGATCTTTGAATCTCATTTCACATGTATCTTGATGCCAATGCTATATCCTTGATATAGTCTTACATGGGATCTCTTACTTGGTATCGATGCCATGTCTTGACATGGACTTACACGAAATCTTGCTTGTGGGTTCCCTTGGGAACTTACCATTGCCATGTCTTGACATGGTCATATTGGTAACTTTACTCATGAAATGGTCAATCTTTGAGCCTTGGCTTGGACTTACATGAAATCTTCCTTGTTACTCACCAATGCCATGCCTTGGCTTGGACTTACATGGGATCTCTATCTCTTAATAGCTTTTCAATGCCAAGACTTGTCTTGGACTTACATGACATCTTTGCTAGGAGACTCGCCAGTGCCATGCCTTGGCTTGGACTTATATAGGTCTTCATCTCATAGTAACTCTTCAATGCCAAGACTTGTCTTGGTCTTACATGATAACTTACTTGATTGTCGATGCCATGTCTTGACATGGTCTTATACGGACTTTCTTGTCTCATGTGGCAGATTGAGTATCCTAAGTAATTCATTTTCAATCGGGACTTTCATATACACGCCCTTAGTAACTTCTTTGTTTAATAAATCATTAAACATTTTCATGGAAATAACGTGCATATAACAACATCACAAGAAATTCAATGAAATATTCATGAAGCTTGAAAATCTTACAAACTTACTAAAATTAGCTCGGTTGGGAATCATCACTGTCTTAACAAAATAATTTTGTTAGAGCCGGGAGACATCACACTATCACGGTCCACATATGGCATGTATAGCTAGACTCTTACTCGTGCTAGGTTAGTCCGAGAACCGACTAAACCATACTCTGATACCACTAAATGTAACACCCCATACCCGAGTCTGAGGCTAAGACCGGATATGAGACATTACTATGCTTGAAATTTCTTAAACATGTACTTACGGGCTATAAAATTTCATTCCAAATTAAAAACTTCTATTTCTTAGACAAATCAGACATTTCATGGGCCTACGAGGCCCCAGACTTACGTCCCGAAACTTTCGAAACTCATCTCGAAACTTTCTCTCGAAACAGGGGTCATACGTCTGTGTGAATTGGGACACGTCCGTGCACCCCTAAAACATGCCCGTGTCTTTCACCCGTGGAGGATATTGGCAAAATCCACACGGCCTGGACATGCCCGTGGCCCTGGCTCGTGTGCCAAACCTTGGCATTCTGACTTATCCACATGGTCTGTACACACACCCGTGTGTGACAGCCGTGTGACAATTGAATTTCTAAGTGTCAAGTACAGACTTCACACGGCATTGGCACACGCCCATGTGCCAACCGTGTGTATCACACGGCCTGAACAAACGGCCGTGTGACCAGCCCGTGGTCTAATCTGACTTAAGATACTAAGGTGCAGGAGACACACGGCCTAGACACACGCCCCGTGTGCCTATCCGTGTGGGCACTTAGAGGCTATCTTACCAAGCCTTTTACCACTCCCGTTTGCATACATTCATATACTACTTCAAAACATTCTTAAATCATCCATTAAAACACATGAATTAACACATTTAATCATTAAAGAGATAAAGCCTTTATCCCATACACTAGGGAGAACTACTCCCAATACAAATACAACCAACTTAAGCCATCATCTATGGTCATACACAACCAACTCTAGATTCTCTTAGGCCAATACAATTTGGCTACATCGGTTAGAACTTAATCAACTTTAAAAGAATCCCTATACATGCCATGACTCATAAGGATTTGATACCTCATACCAAGGGTCTGCTCGATAGTGTGAAAACATCTCCGGTGGCCTCCAACCCGAGCTAAATAAAATAACCTGTAAGAGATGAGAAAAGTAAAGGAGTAAGCAATAATGCTTAGTAAGCTCATCTGCATAATGTGTCAAATATTGATATTCATTTAATATACATAATTACAAAGTATCATGAGGAATGTCTCTCATAAACTCATGGTTACTTGCTCAAATATTCTTGAAACTTATTCATTCAATCTCTTACCACATTCTTACCATGTCACAAGCCAATTGCTCGTTCAATTAGCATACATTCCTGCACTGATCACCACATGATCATATAAAACAACACATCAAGCATTTTCAATAAGCCTCTCATGCTACTAATATCTCGGTGGTTTTGCACTTAGCCCACCATTGAATCTCTAATAGGGTGGTATCGCACACAGCCCACCAATCATTTATACTTATGGTGATTTCGCACTTAGCACACCAATCGTTTATACTTACGGTGGTTTCGCACTTAGCCCACCTTTCATTTTACATTCATGGATAGTAATCCACATGTATATCTCTATTTCAAATATTCATCCGAGAACATTCTCACACGCTTCTATTCTTACTTAACTTTCTATAATACTCGTTTGCATTCACACAATACATTAATAAATCCATCTCATGCAACTAAGGTGTATTAAATACACATAACCCACTAAGGGTTCATCAAATACTGAATCCATATCAATTCAATTCTAACACACACTTGTGCTTTTCGTGGTACAACCACATACTTTCTTTCTTTCAACATATACGTTGAATCACTCAAGTTATTAAATAACTCTCTTGAGTCTCATACTCATAATGTCACATAGAATTTATACCCCAATAGGGTCCTACTTGTATTAACATGTCGATGCCATGTCCCTGACATGGTCTTATACAAATTCTTACATCGAGGCCATATTCTAATATGGTCTTACATGAGGCCTTAACTATCATCATATCACTCTACATACATTTCCCATTACTCTTAGATTCAATTCTTTTGACCTCTCATCAAATATATTTCATACATTCATAGAGTAAATATACATTCCATACAACATTGGAACATTAAACTAACTCATACGTAATTGCAACATTTGCACATGAACTTACCTCGATGTCGAAAGGGCCAAAATGGACCTTTTTGCCCACATTTCTCTTTTCATTCGTTCTAGGTTTTAAACTCGTTTTCTTTGATCTAGAATAATGAAATTTACTGATTTAATTATTTATAAATCATATTACACCATAATATACACTTTAGGAAAAAATGACTATTTTGCCCCTACACTTTGGCAAAATTACGATTTTGCCCCTAGGCTCATAAATAAATTTTCATCTCAATTTATTATTAAGCAATCCTATCTAAACATTTAATCCTCTTACAACTATCCACAATTCCATCTATTTCATGCCTTAATGAACAAATTACAACTTTTGCATTTTAGTCCCAATTAGGTGTTTTCATGACAACACCTTTCACAAAAGTTGTTTCTCATCATCCTATCATTCATTTTCTTCCATAAAAAATCATCAAACAACATAAACTCTATCATGGTAAGTCCCTAGGCTTTCAACCATATTGCAAACTAGTCCTCCCATTAGCTAGCTTAAGCTTTGGGGACTCCAAAATGCAATTTTCATAAAAATAAGCATCAAAATCACTTACTCGAATGGAGCAAAGCTTGCTAAAATTTGAAGCTTTCAAACCCCTCCCATGGCTGATATTTTCAGTTGAAGAAGAGAATAAATAAAAAGATGATAGCTTTTTGCTTATTTCATCTATTTTATTTCTTTTTAATTACCTAACATGACAACATTTAATGCCCTTGTCCCTTTGTCTTCTTTGACCGGCCAAGCTAATTCCCATGGCCTAATTGCACATTTGGGACCTCCAATTTATAAACCATAGCTTTTTGGTACCTCTAGCAATTAAAATAGAACTTTTTCACTTTATTCGATTTAGTCCTTTTTCACAATTTAGCTAGAAATCGCTAAAATTAAGGCACCAAAATTTTCATGCATCCTTATAAACATGTTATAACACATAACATATCATGAAAATAATTTTATCTAACCTCGAATTAGTGATTCCGAGATCACTGTTCCGACTAGCCCCTAAATCGGGTTGTTACATATAAAACATATTTTCAAAGGTTAATATGGACCATAACCGTCCATTATCTATAGTAATTGACTAATTTCCACATAAGGTCCTTACAAACAAAAGCCATCTCAATATAACCATTTAACATATAACATGCAAATTTCACATTTAATGCAATTCAATCCTTTTGTCAAATTAAACACACAGACGGATAAATTAACTTTCTAAACTTTAGCACATGCATAATCACTTATCAAAGACACAGAAAATACTATTAAAATATTATTTGGACTCGAATTCATGGTCTCGAAACCACTGTTCTGACTAGGGTATAAACCGGACTTTTAAAAATCACGTGCTTGGAGTTTAATCATGTCATCACCTACACGAAGTGTGAGCTCACCTGTACCAACATCAATTCTAGTTTTAGCAGTTGCTAAAAAGGGTCGCCCTAAAATTAAAGGTGTGTTACTATCCTCATCCATGTCTAGAATAACGAAGTCAACTGGGAATATAAATTTATCGACTTTTACAAGCACATCCTCAACAATGCCCCTAGGAAATCTACTAGTTTTATCTGCGAGTTGAATACTGATCCTAGTTTGTTTAGGTTTCCCAAGACCTAGTTGCTTAAACATTTTATAGGGCATGACGTTAATACTCGCCCCTAAATCAGCTAAAGCATGTTTAACATTTAAACTACCAATTAAACAAGGAATAGTAAAACTCCCAAGATCCTTTAATTTATCGGGAAGTTTATTCTGTAAAATGGCTGAGCAAATTGCGTTTAACTCCACATGTGACGCTTCGTCTAGCTTCCGTTTGTTTGATAAGAGCTCTTTTAGAAATGTTGCTGAATTGGGCATCTGCGAAAGAGCTTCAATAAATGGTAATTTAATATGTAATTTCTTTAGAAGTTTAAGAAATTTACTGAATTGTTCATCTGTACGGTCTTTCTTTGTCGCATTGGGGTATGGTACACGAGGTTTGTACTCTGTACTTACTGATTTCGATTTATCATGGCTTACCTCAACCTTACCTTTATCTGCCACGTTCTCTTGCCTCTGTTTTGGTTCGTCTAACCCTTCACTATAGTGAACAGTAATGGCATGAATTTGCTCCTTTGGGTTAGTTTCAGTGTTGCTTGGCAAGTTTCCTTGTGGTCATTCTGAGATCATCTTAGCAAGCTGACCTATTTGGTTCTCGAGCCCTTGAATCGATGCTTGCTGATTTTTGAGTGTTGTTTCGGTGTTTTGGAAATGGGTTTCTGACACCGCGATGAATTTCGTTAGCATCTCCTCAAGGTTCGGCTTCTTCTCTTGTGGGTAGGGTTGTTGAAAGCCTGGAGGGGGTTGTTGTCTCTGATTTCCTTGGCCACCCCATGAGAAATTTGGATGGTTTCTCCAACCTAGATTATAAGTGTTACTATAAGGGTTATTTTGAGGTCTAGAATTGTTACCCATATAGTTCATTTATTTGTTTTCTATGCCAGGGTTATAGGGTGGGTATTTTGTATTGTTCGACCCTCCTCCATTTGTATCGCACTACATCACTGGATGTACCTACGAAGAACCACACAAACCATCAATCTTTTTATTTAACAATTCTACCTGGTTTGATAACATGGTTACTGCGTCGAGGTTCAAAACACTAGCGGCTTTTGTTGGCTTTGTCCTCATAACTTGCCACTGATAGTTATTCGGATGCCATCTCCTCTATAAACTCATAAGCCGCTTGGGGGTCTTGTTATTTAGGGTTCCATCAAGCGGTGAATCGATCAACTGCCTAGTTGAGGGGTTCACACCATTGTAAAAGGTTTGAACCTGAAGCCACAAAGGTAACCCATTGTGAGTGCACCTTCTTAGTAAATCCTTGTATCTCTCCCATGCATCGTAAAGTGTTTCTAAATCCATCTGCATAAAAGAAGAGATATCATTCCTCAACTTAGCTGTTTTAGCCAGCGGAAAATATTTAAGTAAAATTTTTCGAGTCATTTGATCCCATGTAGTGATTGATCCTCGTGGAAACGAGTTCAACCACTGTTTAGCTTTGTTTCTCAACGAAAAAGGAAACAACCGAAGGCGAATGGCATCATCAGAAACGCCATTAATTTTGAAAGTTTCGCAGAATTCCAGAAAATTCACCAAATGATTGTTTGGATCCTCATCCTGCAAACCATCAAACTGAACAAACTGTTGAATCATCTATATAGTGTTAGGTTTCAGTTCAAAATTATTTGCAGCAATAGCAGGTCTAACAATACTTGATTCAGTTCCTGTTAAATCAGGTTTAGCATAATCATAAATAATACGAGGAGCAGGATTTTGATTCACCGGGTTTGCGGCAACCATAGGAGGTAGCGGATTATTATCAGCCATCCCTTCTGTAGTATTGGTTTCGTCTTCTTGCTCTTCTTCTATGTATTGTAAACTTTCCCTTATTTCTCTTCGGTTTCTGCGAGCTGTACCTTCTATATCACTGTCAAAAACTAATGGTCCTGATGGGTTCCTTCTAGTCATAAACTAGAGACACCTGCCAGAAGCAAGAAAGAGAAAAGTTAGTAAATAAAAATAAAAGCAAAAATAAATTTCAAAAAAATAAAAATGGCTAAAGTAATAAAAATTTAACGTTCCTAATATCTTAGTCCCCGGCAACGGTGCCAAAAAATTGATGGAGCTCGAAACTAACTATTATTTCGATAAAGGAAAGCGCACCTATCGAACAGTAGTATAGCTGTGGTGAGTCCGGAATATCGTATCCTCAAGGACCAAGAGCACTAGTATTAACTATCTTTTTATTATCTAGCCTAATAATTAAGGGGATTTATTTTTAATCTAAAATTTACTAACTAATTAACTAACTATGAACGCGACAGAGAGTAAATTGGGAAAATACTTTTAAACAACTTTTATATGAGATAGGCAATACCTAAGGAAGAATCCACCTAGACTTCACTTATTACTTTTGATTCATGCGATTTATTCACTTGGCTTAATCCATAGAAATCCCTAAATTATATTAATACCTCTCTCGAGGCTACTAACAACTGACTCTAGGTTGATTAATTGAAATCTCTTTCTAATTAAAACCCCTATTGTCTCATTAACTCGATCTATGGATTCCCTTATTAGGTTTGACCTAATCCAGTGATTTTAAATAAGCCCTATGTCTAGGGTTGCAATCAACTCCGCTTAATTGTGTTGATCTACTCTTAAACAGGGACTTTTGCTCCACTGAATAAGCACATTCGACTTGAATCAATAACCTAAATTATCAAAACAAGAATAAGAACTCACAATTAAGAATAAGCACAAGTATTTATCTCATAAATCAAATAATAATAAGATCTGTCTTAGGTTTCATCCCCTTAGATATTTAAGGGATTTAGTTCATACTAAAAGAGGGAAACATCATAAAAAGAGGAAAACTACAAAACATAAAGAAACCCAAAAACTTCTAAAGAACTTGGTGGGAGATCTTCAGTCGTGATGGATATCCTTCTCCTAAGTTGTTCCCGACGGCTGTCTTGGAGTATTTTCTCCTTCTACTCGGCGTCTATTTGACGTCCTGTTGAGCTCCCCTTTTAGGTTGGCCCCTAAGATGTTTATATAGGCTTTGGGATGCCTTACTTGGCCCACAAGTATCCCATTCTGAATAGAATTCATCTTGATTTCGGCAGGGACACGCCCGTGTGACATGTCCGTGGTGGACTCCCTTGGCCGTGGTTGATCCTGCTCAACACACACGACCGTGTGATCTGCTCGTGGTCGATAGTCCAGGCCGTGGTTGATCCTTGCTCGAAACACACGGCCGTGTCCAATGGTCTAGACCGTGTTGATTTCCTAAGTAGGCCCGTTTTGCCTTTTTTTGGCTTGTTTCTCATTCTTTTCGACTTACTAAGCTCTCCTGAGTATAAAACATGAAATTAAGAGATTAGGAGCATCGAATTCATCAAATCTAATGAAAACTCATTCAAAAATAAGCTAAGCATGGGGTTAAAATATGTATAAATTATGGTTTATCACCCTTTTTCCGGCATCATAGGTTGATGCTTGAAGATTGAACCAAATCTCTCTTTCACTTCTTCATCGATCAAAATCGGGTTTTTAGGAGTAGTCTTTGAAGATCTGGTTCTTTTGTGAGACATGGTATCTTTTCCCGAAAATTCAACAAAGTTTTTGCACAAGAGAGAAAAGAGAAATCGGCAAAGTGGGTAGAACTTGCTACGACAAAAATCTTGCGACGGCAAGGATGGTACGGCAGCGACGACGACGTGCGATAGTAGCGGTGAGGTACGATGGCAAAAATGGTGTGCGATAGCGATGGCGGTGCTTCAGTAATCTCTTTGTTGCGACAATAGGGAATTTTGGCAGAAAGGGAAGAGAACTAGGGTTTCTTTCGGGAGTTGAGGTTGACGGCACAAAAGGGAGATTTAGGGATTTTTAGGGTGTAAGCAAATTGCTTTGAGGGTGTAACAACCCAAACCCGGCCCAAACGCTACGACCGAATTGGAGTTATTACGAGGTAAAACCTTGTGAACGCTAATTCGAAAACACTTAATTTTCCATTGAAAACTTTTTTTTCGGTTGTCTTGTTAAGCTAACCTTAGATCTAATTTGGAGTTTTAATTAAGTCCGGTTATCATACAAGTTTCAAATGTACCCGATGGCACGTTTAAACTTCCCCGTGTTAACTTAAGGAAACATGTGATTTAATATAATTTAATGATATAGTTTAAGTCGATATCCAACATAAAAAAAAATGCAACTATAGTTTATGGAGGCCTTATTACAACCCAAAATAAAATTAAACAAAATTTAAAGTTCTGTAAATTAAAGTCCTTTGCATGGCCGCCTCGAGTCCCACCGGCTCCTCAACCGCCATCTACGAGTCACCTGAAAAATATTAGAGGAGAAGGTGAGTCATCAAGACCCAGTATGCAACCCTTCCCCCATTTTAAAGCATTTTCATACACATCAAATAACAAATTAATTAAGCAAAGTATCATGTACCCAGCCTAGCCAACCAAACACCTTTATCTACCCCACGTGGTACCAAACCACTGGTGACCGTAGTCACGATGTGTTACCAAAACACTGGTGGTGCCAAACCACCGGTGACATATAGTCACAATGTGCTACCAAAGCACCGGTGTCATGAGACACAAATCGGGTGATGGGGCCAACCCATCGCGTGTGATACCAAATCACCGGCGGGCGATCCCATATCTCAAGTGGGGCCAACCCACGGTGGTGTTAACCACGAGGACAAGTCGCTATGAGGTACCAAACCTCCGGAGGTACCAAACCTCTGGTGACATATAGTCACGAGTGTGCTACCAAAGCCTTTGGTGCTCAAATCGACGAATACACCGCCCCTCCACTCAATCAACCCACATAGTCAACGATCACATATAGATTTATCATATGTATTATCACGACATGCTTCCCAAAAGCATAAAATAGCAATCATATGCACAGTACTTACCACGGGTTACCCATATACCGTTATGGTATTCAAGCCATTACTACACACATCAAGTTAGCAATCACCTTACTTAGCATAATTTAATAAGTTAAATGGTGTGTATGTACACACTGTCACCAACAAGGAGTCTAAATCCGAGAAGAGAAGTCGGCCACACTCAAGTCTTTGCCCCTATATTCGGCCATTGCCATAACTCCCATTAGTAGCCTTCGGCTTAAATGAATATCAAATAACTAATCAATGTAAATCTTACCATTACTTACCAAATCGATTACTAGAGGATAGGAGTTGGGATTAAGCACTTCAAAATCAGGGATACCTAGTGGAATTGGTTCCAAAGAGGATAAATGGTTAGCCGTTACCAACACCAAATTTCAGCTTTTCTTTTCACTTTAGTCGACAAAAATACAAGATTAAAAGAGGAATATTCGGCCCTTCTTACCTTCCTCAAACCGATTGCAAACTAACTTCCAAAGAGCCTTATACTTCCTTTAGTATTCTGGCTAACAATCTTTTAAGGAGGAGTGTGAGATCGGTTCTTCAAGGGGTGTATTCGGCTATTGAAGGGAGGAAAATAATGGGGATGAGAGGAAGAGAAGTTTCGGCTAAATGGGTTTGGGAGGCTGGAAGAAAATAAAAGAAGAATGAAGAAGGAGGGCTAGGGTTTTGTGAGCGAGAAAAATGAAGAAACGAAAGAAAGGTGCTAGGTTGCTCCTTTTATAGCCATTCGGCACCCCCCCCTAGTAGCATTGCCGTCCATCCTAAGCAACAAGGAGTTCAACTCCTAGCCGTCCACTCCTCTTCATCAAGGAGTCCCACAATCGGCCATCACCTATTTTTGCTCCAAGCCACCCTTTTAATTTAATTCAAACTTAATTGAATTAATCCTCTTTTTATCAAATAATAAAATCCCTTATTATCATCAATTTTAAGCAATTTAAAACCAATTTAAAGTGCTTAAATTACCCCATAATATTAATAATATTATCAACCCCTTTATTATCCAAAATAAAAAGAATCCAAGGAGAAAAAACTCTCCTCATGTGCCGATCCCATTAATGAGCAAAAGAAACTTGCGACTCGAACCAGAGCTCTCCTTGTTCCCTCTTGTGGCGTCACATGTAGCTCTTAAGTGGGCTTCTTTTGCCACTTATCCAAGGCCTATTTTGTGTTAAAAATACCCACATTTATTCTTATAACACCTCTTACCAAGGCTCCCTTCTTTTAAAAGTTAAGAACTAAAATTTTCTACCAAAATGAGACAACTCAAGGCCTTAATTTAAACTCTCTCTTATTCCATAAATAATATTTCAGATAGTTCATACATAATGAAATTTCAAATAGCCCCACATTTGGGATGTTCTGATTCTACCCCTTAAAATAAATTTAGTCCTCGAAATTCCTTAACTAGAAAAGGTGGGGTATTGTTTGCCTCATTACATCCTCGGGTTCCCACGTAGCTTCCTCTATACCATGGTTCCGCCACAGCACCTTCACCAAGGGCACTGACTTCCTACGTAGAACTTTCTCATCTCGGTCTAAGATCTGAACTGGTTCCTCTTCGAAAGATAAATCTGGATTCACCTCGATTTTCGCTCTCGGCACAACGTCATGCGAAGGTCCGACCGATACCGTCTTAGCATTGACACATGGAATACGTTATGAATCGACTTCGGATTCTGCCAAGCAACTCTAGCCGATAAGCCACCGGTCCTATTCGCTTCACAACGATGATATGGCCCAATGAACCTTGGGCTCAACTTCCTTTCCGTCCAAATCTCAACACCTTTTTCCAAGGCGACACTTTCGTAAAGACCTTGTCTCCCACAAAGATACTCCACTTCCTTGCGTTTGAGATCGGCATAAGACTTACGCCTATCCGATGCTTCCTTGAGACGAGGCCGAATCACCTTGACTTTGTCTTCCGCTTTGGTTACCAACTCTGGACCCGAACTTGTCTTTCTCCCAACTCCGCCCAACATGTAGGAGTACGACACTTTCGACCATAAAGGGCCTCGTGTGGAGCCATTTGAATACTCGCTTGATAACTATTGTTATATAGCGAATTCCGCTAGTGGTAGGTACTCCTCCCAACTACCACTAAAATCCAAGACACACCTCTTAACATGTCTTCTAAAATCAGTATCACCCTTTCCGATCGTCCGTCGATTTGTGGATGGAAAGCCGTCTTCAAATCTAACCGTGTACCCAAAGCTTGATGCAATGCTTTCCAAAACCTTGACGTAAATCTGGGATCCCTATCCGAGATAATCGACATTGGCACGCCATGCAACCTCACTATTTCACCCACATACAGCTTCGCTAGCTTCGGAGTGAGTAATCCATTCTTACCGGCATGAAGTGAGCTGACTTAGTTAGGCGATCCACAATTACCCAAATCGCATCCTTCTTAGTGGGCGTGAGGGTAGCCCACTAACAAAATCCATGGTGATCCTCTCCCATTTCCATTGAGGATCTTTATCGGTTGAAGTAGTCCCGATGGTGGTGATGTTCGCCCTTAACCACACACGTCGGACACTTCCCTACGAACTCCGCGTTATCTCACGCTTCAACCTGTGCCACCGTAACTCGCTTCGCAAATCTCCATACATCTTGCTTCCCCGGGATGCATAGCGTATGGGCTGCTATGTGCATCTTGGAGAATTTTCCACCTTAAACTGGATCCTTTGGCATACATACCCGCCCTTGAAAACAAAGCACTCCTTCACTAGTCGACTGCACCTTTCCAAACCATCTTTGTCTTGAACTTGTACTCCCTTAGCGCTCAAGTTTTCATCTACTAACCGCTTTTCTTTAATCTCCTCAATCCAAGTCGGCTTAACTTGAAGCTCAACAAAAGACTTCCATCATCATACGCACTTAACCGAGCGAACATTGCTCTCAAGTCCGTCACCACCTTCCGGCTCAATGCGTCAGCTACCACATTAGCCTTACCCGGATGGTACTCGATTGAACAATCATAGTCCTTTAGTAGTTCAATCCATCGACGTTGTCTCAGATTCAGATCTTTACGAGTCGAGAAGATACCTCAAGCTTTTGTGATCCGTGTAGACCATCGACTTCTCTCCATACGTGTAATGTCTCCATATCTTCGTAGAGCGAAGACGACCACGCTAACTCTAAGTCGTGAGTTGGGTAGTTAACCTCATGCGATCTTAATTGACGGGATGCATAGGCTACTACCTTCCCATCTTGCATCAATACACATCCCAAACCAAGCAGGTGAGATGCATCACAATAAATCGTGAATAACTTTCCGCTTGAGTTGCACCAAAAACGGAGCTTCCACAAAATCTTCCTTAGTTTATCAAAGCTTTCTTGCTGCTTTTCCGTCCATACAAATGGGACACCTTTCCTTAGCAACTTAGTCAACTTGTATTGCTATTAGAGAGAATCCTTCCACGAATCTCCGATAGTATCCTGCTAAACCCAGAAAACTCCGTATTTCAGCCACCGTCCTAGGTGGTTTCCACTCCAATACTGCCTCAATCTTGCGGGGGTCTACCCTAATTCCTTCAGCTGATACTACATGCCCTAAGAAAGCCACCTCCTTCAGCCAAAATTCGCACTTCATCAATTTGGCATATAATCGCTTCTCCTCAATACTTGCGAACTATCCGTAAATGCTTGTCATGCTCCTCTTGTGTCCTTGAATAAACCAATATGTCGTCTATGAACACCACGACAAACTGGTCCAAGTACTGCTGGAATACTCTGTTCATCAAGTCCATGAATGCCGCCGGCGCATTAGTCAACCCGAATGGCATCACCAAGAACTCGAAATGCCCATACCGAGTTCGGAATGCCGCTTTTGTGAACATCACCCTCCTTCACCCTTAATTGGTGATATCCTCCTAAGGTCTATCTTTGAAAACACCGAGGCACTTTTTCAGCTTGATCGAACAAGTCGTCAATCCGAGGCAACGGATACTTGTTCTTGATCGTTAACTTGTTCAACCGACGGTGAGTCGATGCACATCCGCATAGAACCGCCCTTCTTCTTGACAAACAACACAGTGCTCCCCACTGAGATATGCTTGGTCGTATAAATCCTCTATCCAAGAGCTCTGAATTTGAGCCTTTTCAACTACCAACTCCTTAGCTTCCAAAGCACGATTTGAACCAAATCGCCTCACAACCCTTCTTGACCATCCTTTCACTTTTCTTCAAGGCGGTCACTACGTTGGATAGGTAATTCCTCCTATCTCCTATCATAACCACTTCATCACCTTCATCGTCTTAAGGACCATGCGCTTAGCCGCGCAATCCAAACTCGCTGGTACTTAACCAACCAATCCATACCAAGGATCAAATCGAACTCCCCAACGGTAGTTCCATTAGATCGGCTACAAATACTACCCCTTGAAGTTCTAGGGTACGCCTCTATAGAGTTTATCTACGACTACGGAGTGACCTAAGGGCTAACTACAACCATCTCCTAGAAGCGATTTGAGAGTCTAGGTCCATAGTTCCTACCACACTACTAGCAATGTACGAGTGCGTCGAACCCACATCAATCAATGCAACATAAGGAAAACTAAAAATTAGAACGCGTCTGGTTATGACATCCGGCGGCCACCTTCTTCACGACACCTTGCTTCGCATAGACTAAGCGGCCGCCTAGCCTCTGTGTTGCCCGAACCTCTACCTTGAGTTCCACGACCTCTGTTAGGGACCGTTATTTCCTCTACCATTACCACGACCCTCTCGTGGTCCTACGCTTCTATCTTGAGCACGGTTCGTCATACTTCTTCGTCGCTTCTTAGCTAGTTTTTGGGGACAATCTCTGACGCGATGCTCCAAAGATCCACACTCAAAGCATCCCTTATCGCCGGTCCAACATCCTCCCCAATGGGTCTTTCCACAGCGATTGCAGACCGGCCTACGATTGCGATTGTGGGGGCCTTGTTTGCTGATTGGGCCCACTTGGCCTAGCCTTTTTCTGAGCATTTCCGCTTGATCCAGTTGACCCAAAACTTCTTTTCTGATTGTTCTTACTATAGTTCTGCCTCACAGCCTCCTTGATTCCCTCGGCTACCTTAGCCTTCTCCACTAGGGATGAGAACTCACGAACCTGCTGTGGGGCAATCAGTAACCTTAGATCATCTCGAAGTCCGTCCTCAAAGCGGACACAAATACTCATGTTCGTGAGCCACGATGCCTCTCGCATATCGACTCACCTCGTAAATTCGCCTCATATTCGACACGGACTTGGTTCCTTGAACTAATCCCGAAAAAGCCTTTCTGCATGGCGTCGGTGTAGCTAATGCCCACATACTTTTTCTCGATGGCGGTTAAAATACTCCCAAGTCAAGTCATCTCAGAGCCCCATCTCGAACCGTAAGCCACCACTGATACGCTTCATCCTTTAGAAGCGACACCGCCCCTTTCAGCTTCTCTTCTTCAGTCAGGTCAAGGTCATCCATGATCCTTTCAGTTGACTCTAGCCAAGATTCTCACGTGACTGGGTGCCACTCCCGACACACCTCGAATACCTCCGCTCCGTTGGATCGGAGTCGCCGAACAGATTTCCGAGCTCCAACATTTCCACCACCCGGCCACCATCTCCAAGACTCGCAACACCGCTTGCGATACCGATTCGCCACCGGTGCGCTCGGCTCCTCAAATTTCTAAAGTAGGAGGTGGTGGTGGCGGTGGTACCTCATTCTCTCAACCTTGTCTCCGACTGACGGGTTGAGACACCGTCATCCTACCCCTACCACGCCCACGGCGTCCACGCCCTCTAGAACTCATTCTATCTACCGCGCTTTTAATCTGATTAAGAAAAATTTTATGCATTAGCATTTGTTTCACTTTATTACTCATGAAGAAATTTTATGGATGAGGGTTTAATCAGAAGATTCTTTCGAGCAAACAATGTTTCATTTCCTATCCTAGTTCACACAAAGAAGTTCATGCATCCATTCCTTAATACTTTCCATACCTATTCACTCATCTGGACATTTACGCCATTTCTAACCTGTGGTATTTTCGCCTTTTTCCCCTACAGGTATTTTCGTAATTTTCCAAAACCGTGATATTCTACTTTGCCATTTCCAAAGCTAAATTGTTGAATATTTGTAAAATAGTTAAATTTTTGGGCAAAACCGTTGAATCAATATTTTATAGGTCGTAGGGCATTTTGGTAATTTTACTCCTAAGGTATTTCAGTAATTTTCCACAAGTCAAGTTTTCCGAGAAAACATGGTATACCTAGTATTCTAGGGTTTAAGAGGGTTATTGGATAAGTTTTGAAAACATTAGGGCTTGTTGTTCATTCTATTTTGAAAAACAAGGCTAATTCCTTTTCGGGTTTTAATCATTGTGTTTAGCCTATGACCGAGCCTTCCCGGTCGTGGTGAACCAAAGCTACGCACTGAGCGAGTTCAAGTGAAGAGGAGGTGGGTCACGCGACCGCTTAAATACCAAGCTCTCACGAACCTTTCTAGACATGCGCACAGAGGTTTACCACACCACCGAGCCTTCCGAGTTAGGGTGAACCGGCTACGCACTGCAGGATACCCTGCGAAGAGGAGGTGAGTCACGAGGACTGCTTAAATACCAAGCTCTTCCGGATCCAATCCTAGACATGCGTCTGGTGTTACCACACTCCTAGCTTGTTGACTAAGTCAATAGGTGGGTTTAGTTCTTTAAGTCTTATCTTTGCGTTGTGTTTGAGTATTCTAACCCTAGGGTCCAAGTCCTATAAATCTATCTACGCTCCATGCTTCCTACCCTTCTACAGAATATATTTCACAAAAGGTTTAGATGTACTTACCAAGGCGGATCGGTCTGGAGACTCCGGCCATGCCGCTTAAAAACTCGTAAATCATACCATAAGGCCTACCAAAAACGCTTTTTGGGCCTTGGGCCCCACACAACAGCTTTGAACCGGGCTCGATACCACCTCAGTAACAACCCAAACCCGCCCAAACGCTTACGACCGAATTGGAGTTATTACGAGGTAAAACCTTGTGAACGCTAATTCGAAAACACTTAATTTTCCATTGAAAACTTTTTTTCGGTTGTCTTGTTAAGCTAACCTTAGATCTAATTTGGAGTTTTAATTAAGTCCTATTATCATACAAGTTTCAAATGTACCCGATGGCACGCTTAAACTTCCCCAATGTTAACTTAAGGAAACATGTGATTTAATATAATTTAATGATATAGTTTAAGTCGATATCCAACATAAAAAAAATGCAACTATAGTTTATGGAGGCCTTATTACAACCCAAAATAAAATTAAACAAAATTTAAAGTTCAGAAATTAAAGTCCTTTGCATGGCACTTCGAGTCCCACCGCTCCTCAACCGCCATCTACGAGTCACCTGAAAAATATTAGAGGAGAAGGTGAGTCATCAAGACCCAAAGATGCAACCCTTCCCCATTTTAAAGCATTTTCATACACATCAAATAACAAATTAATTAAGCAAAGTATCATGTACCCACCTAGCCAACCAAACACCTTTATCTACCCCACGTGGTACCAAACCACCGGTGACCGTAGTCACGATGTGTTACCAAAACACTGGTGGTGCCAAACCACTTTAGTGACATATAGTCACAATGTGCTACAAAGCACCGTGTCCGCAGACACAAATCGGGTGATGGGGCCAACCCATCGTGTGATACCAAATCACCGGGCAGACGATCCCATATCTCAAGTGGGGCCAACCCACGGTGGTGTTAACCACGAGGACAAGTCGCTATGAGGTACCAAACCTCCGGAGGTACCAAACCTCTGGTGACATATAGTCACAATGTGCTACCAAAGCACCGGTGCTCGTCGGCCACGAATACACCGCCTCCACTCAATCAACCCACATAGTCAATGATACATATATAGATTTATCATATGTATTATCACAAAGATGCTTCCCAAAAGCATAAAATAGCAATCATATGCAATGTACTTTACTGTGTTACCCCATATACCGTTATGGTATTCAAGCCATTGCTACACACATCAAGTTAGCAATCACCTTACTTAGCATAATTTAATAAGTTAAATGGTGTGTATGTACACACTGTCACCAACAAGGAGTCTAAATCCGAGAAGAGAAGTCACCACACTCAAGTCTTTGCCCTATATTCGCCATTGCCATAACTCCCATTAGTAGCCTTCTACTTAAATGAATATCAAATAACTAATCAATGTAAATCTTACCATTACTTACCAAATCGATTACTAGAGGATAGGAGTTGGGATTAAGCACTTCAAAATTCGGATACCTAGTGGAATTGGTTCCAAAGAGGATAAATGGTTAGCCGTTACCAACACCAAATTTCAGCTTTTCTTTTCACTTTAGTCGACAAAAATACAAGATTAAAAGAGGAATATTCGGCCCTTCTTACCTTCCTCAAACCGATTGCAAACTAACTTCCAAAGAGCCTTATACTTCCTTTAGTATTCTACGAACAATGTCTTTCTGCAAGGAGGAGTGTGAGATCTCGGTTCTTCAAGGGGGTGTATTCTGCTATTGAAGGGAGGAAAATAATGGGGATGAGAGGGAAGAGAAGTTTCGGCTAAAATGGGTTTGGGAGGCTGGAAGAAAATAAAAGAAGAATGAAGAAGGAGGGCTAGGGTTTTCTGTGCGTAAAAATGAAGAAACGAAAAGAAAGGTGCTAGGTTGCTCCTTTTATAGCCATTCGGCACCCCTAAAGTAGCATTGCCGGTCCATCCTAAGCAACAAGGAGTTCAACTCCTAGCCGCCCACTCCTCTTCATCAAGGAGTCCCACAATCGGCCATCACCTATTTTTGCTCCAAGCCACCTTTTTAATTTAATTCAAACTTAATTGAATTAATCCTCTTTTATCAAATAATAAAATCCCTTATTATCATCAATTTTAAGCAATTTAAAACCAATTTAAAGTGCTTAAATTACCCCATAATATTAATAATATTATCAACCCCTTTATTATCCAAAATAAAAAGAATCCAAGGAGAGAAAAACTCTCCTCATGTGCCGTCCCATTAATGAGCAAAAAGAGAAACTTCACACTCGAACCTGTGCTCTCCTTGTTCCCTCTTGTATGCCACATGTAGCTCTTAAGTGGGCTTCTTTGCCACTTATCCAAGGCCTATTTTGTGTTAAAAATACCCACATTTATTCTTATAACACCTCTTACCAAGGCTCCTTCTTTTAAAAGTTAAGAACTAAAATTTTCTACCAAAATGAGACAACTCAAGGCCTTAATTTAAACTCTCTCTTATTCCATAAATAATATTTCAAAGAGTTCATACATAATGAAATTTCAAATAGCCCCACATTTGGGATGTTACAGAGGGATATGAAAATTAGTAGAATGGAGAGGGGTTTATATAGTGGAAAAATTAGGGCAACATGTAGCAAAAATTTAGCTACATTAAGGTTACTTAGGGCGACAAGCAATGGGTGTGACGGCAAGGCATGGATTTTTCCTCCTTTTTGTTGCTTTGGGCCTCAAACTCGATCAGATCTTACTAAAAATCGATTAGTACTTGGGCCAAATTTGACCCCTTTTATTAACATAAAAATTTAAAATTTAAATGAACAAATGAAACTTAAAAATTTTAAGTCTTAATTAGAAAATTTCTTCTTAACAAATTACATTAAATTAATTCTCGTGAAAGGTTGGAGGGTCCACAGCTGGTCCCGCTTAAGTTCCAATCTCCTTAGACAGAATTAATTAAATCTAATAAGTTAAGAAAACAAGTTCTAATTATTTATTTATTTACAAAATGAGTTCATGAAAATTAAGGGTCCATTAATTTGAACGAGGATTCAACTCGCTCAACTTCACCATCCCAAAGAGTGTTTGAGACGTTGACCATTAACTTTAAATGTACCTCCGTAATTGTTGTATAATTCAATAGCTCCATAAGGATAAACTCGGTAGATGGTATAAGGTCCTTTCCATCGGGATTTAAGCTTCCTCAGAAATAACTTCAACCTTGAATTAAACAACAAAACCTTCGACCTTTTTTAAACTCATGAGGTTGTATATGACTATCATGCCATCTCTTTGATCTTTCTTTACACATTTTGGCATTCTCATAGGAAAACAACCTCAACTCTTCCAACTCATCAAGTTGTAACATCTTTCTCTCACCCGCTTGCTTAATATCAAAGTTCAACCGCTTAAAGCCCAAATGGCTTTATTCTCCAACTCTATTGGCAAATGACATGCCTTTCCAAAGACTAACCGATAAGGAGTCATTCCTAACTGAGTCTTAAATGCTGCTCGATAGGCCCATAATACATCATCGAGCCTTCGAAACCAATCTTTTCTCGCTAGGGGCATACTACCTTTTCAAGGATACCTTTGATTTCGCGATTCACTCTTTCAACTTGCCCATTAGACTGGAGGTGATAGGAAATAGCAAGCTTGTGCTTTAAATCATATTTTTCAAGCAACCACTTAAGCCATTTGTTCACAAAGTGAGAACCTTCATCACTAATAATAGCTCTTGGTGTCCCAAATCATGTAAACACATGCTTATGTAGGAATCGCATGACTACATTAGCATCATTTGTACGTATGCTTCAAATTCAACCCACTTGGATACATAGTCCACAGCAACTAAGATGTATTTGTTCCCATACGAAGAAGGAAACGGGACTAAGAAGTCAATGCCCTATACGTTGAACAATTGAATCTCCAAAATGTTTGTCAAGGGCATCTCATTCCTCCTTGATATATTTCCCAAGTCCTTTGGCATTTCTCACAGCTTCTTCACATAAGCATAAGCATCTTTAAATAGTCTAGGCCAAAAGAAACTCGCTTGCAAAATATTTGTTGTAGTACGTGAACCACCAAAGTGTCCCCATTTGGATATGAATGGCAATGATACAAGATCTCAAAGAATCTCCTTTCAGCTACACACTTTTGGATTATATTATCTACACATTGTTTAAACAAAAACGGATCCTCCCAAAGATAATACTGACTATCATGGAGGAATTTTTTCTTTTTTGGTATGTCATTTCTCGAGGAATTATTCCACATGCAAGATAATTGGCAAAATCAACAAACTAAGGTATTTCATGAATTCGATTTACCTCAAATAAGTGTTCATCCGGGAAATTCTCGTTGATAGGCACACATGATCGAAGTTACCTCATCTTGCTCCAACCTCGATGGATCATCACTATTTGATTTTCGACACCTTTTCTCGTTTTGATCTCAAGGTCAAATTCTTGGAGTAAAAGTATCCAACGAATTAGCCTTGGTTTTGCATCTTTCTTTCGTGAGCAAGTATTTAATGGCCGCATGGTCGGTAAATACCGTGAACTTCTGTGACCTATAAGATATGAGTGGAATTTGTCAAAAGCAAAACTATAGTGAAGATTTCCTTTTGTTTCTTCAGATAATTGAGTTGGGCTCCGTCAAAGTTCTACTTGCATAGTAAATAGGGTGAAACACTTTGTTTCTTCTTTGACCCATCATAGCTCCAACGGCATAGTCACTTACATCGCACATCAACTCAAAAGGTGAGTTCCAATCAAGTGTAACGATTATTGGGGCTGAGATTAATCGCTTTAGATCTTCAAAAGCTTCCAAACATGCTTTGTTGAAATCAAACATTGTATCTTTCTCTAACAACAAACACAACAGTTTAGAAATTTTCGAGAAATCTTTGATAAACCTTCGGTAAAAACAGGCATGGCCTACGAAACTTCTGACTCCTTTCACATTCATTGGGGCCAATAATCTTTCAATTACGTCCGCCTTTGCTTTATCGACTTCAATTCCTTTCTTTGAGATCTTATGACCTAAGAGAATCCCTTCCTTGACCATAAAATGGCATTTTTCCCAATTAAGGACAAGATTCATCTCTTCGCATCTCTTCAGTACCTTAGCCAAATTACTCAAACAGATATCATAAGTGTTACCAAAAACAAAAAAAATCATCCATGAAAACCTCAACAAAATTTTCAACCATATCAGTAAATATTGCCATCATGCATCGTTGAAAATTTGCAGGTGCATTGCATAAACCAAAAGGCATTTGCCTAAAAGAAAACGTACCGTATGGACAAGTAAAGTTTGTTTTATGTTGGTCCTCCGGGGGTACAACTATTTGGTTATATCCCGAATAGCCATCTAAAAAACAATAGAATTCATTACCTGTCATTCGATCTAACATCTGATCCATAAAAGGCAACGGAAAATGGTCCTTCTGAGTGGCTTTGTTCAGCTTTCTATAATCAATACAGATTCTCCAACCGGTAACATTTCTCGTTGGAATTAACTCGTTACACTCATTTTCAATAATCGTGATTCCATCTTTCTTCGACATACACTGCACCGGGCTTACCCACGAACTATCTGAAATAGGATAGATGATTCCTACATCTAACCATTTAATCACTTCCTTTCTCACAACTTCCTTCATAATAGGATTGAGCCTCATTTTCCCATCAATTTGAGCTTTTTCACCTTTTTCTAAAATGATTTTATGTATGCAAAAAGAAGGGCTTATACCTCGAATATTAGCTATGGTCCAACCAATTGCTTTCTTAAATTTCTTTAGAACAGTAATTAGTTGCTCCTCTTGATCTTTCGTCAGTTCCGCTGAAATAATCATAGGCAAAGTAGAACAGTCACCTAAATAAATGTATTTCAAATGGGAAGGAAGTACCTTTAGTTCGAGTTTAGGTGGTTCTTTAATTGACAACTTGGGTTGCACAAATTCTTTGACTTCCAACTCCAATAGTTCAAACCGTGTGGATTGAATAAAATTTCTCGGATTGGCTTCCATCAAAGCTATGTTTTCTTCACCTTCTTCATCCTCCAAAGGGTCAAGATCTAAGGCTTTCTCCAATGGATCTTCTTCAAAATTGCTTTCCATAGAAACCAAGGTTTCTATCTCTTCCATAACTAAACACTCTATCACTATGGATTGGGAAATTTCATCGCTTTAATAATGTTAAAGGTTACTCCGATCATCTTGAACTCGCATAGTGAGTTCACATTTCTCGCACATCAATTAACGTTCTTCCCGGCTAAGAAAGGTCTCCTAGGATGATCGGCACTTCCTTGTCCGCTTCAAAATCTAAGACAATGAAATCAGCAGAAAATAAATTTATCGACTCTTACCAAAACATCCTCGATCTTTCCTTCTGATATGCTAAAGATCGATCCGCTAGGCTGAAGCGTCACGCTTTGTAGGTCTTACTTCACTTATCCCTAACATCTTGAAAATAGACTTAGGCGTCAAGTTGATACTCGCTCCTAAGTCACACAAAGCTTTACCACAAGTGAAGATTCACCAATGTTACAGGTATAGTAAAGCTTTCTGGTCTTTCAATTTCGGTGGCGCTTTGTTCTGCAGAATGCACTGCACTCCTTTGTCAAGGCAATAGTCCATACTCACTCACTGCTTCTTCTTGGGCAAGATATCCTTCATAAACTTCACAAAATTTGACATTTGTTCTAAAGCCTCTACCAACGGAATATTGATGTGTAACTACTTCAGAACATCCAAAAACTTCTTGAACTGCACCTCTTGTTTCTGCTTGTGTTGCTGCAATCTTTATGGATATAGAGGTGATGGAACTTTCAGTTGAACCGGATAAATTTTTTGAGTAGGTAAATCTGCATCCAAAGAAGATGTTAAAATATCTGACTTCACTAGGTCAAGGTTTACCTTGTCAGACTTTGCAGATTCTGATTCCTTTGGTGTAGGAATTTCAACAGCTGGTTGATTCTTCTCAATGGGCTTATCTTCGACATCAATCAATCGGGGTTCCAGAATTTTACCACTTCGCAATGCCACTGCCTTGATATGCTCTTTACCCAAATTTCTTGGATTCTCAGTATCGCTCGACAAGGTTCCTTGTGGTCTATTACGAAGCTCCGTAGCTAACTGACCCATTTGGTTGTCCAAATTTTTCAGTGTTGCTGCTTGGATTTGGATCAAAGCGTCATTCTTTTCCATGTACACTTTCAACAAGTTCTCCAAACTGTTTGATGTCTCAGCTTGAGGTGGTTTTGGAACTTGCTGATTAAACCCTTGAGATTGGTTGGGTCTATGCTGCAATAAGTTGTTATTCGGTCCATTTTCTTGGTTGCTACAGGAAAAGTTGGGATGATTACGCCATGAAGAATTGTAAAAGTTGGACTGGGTCCTTGTCCACTTCTATTTTGATATTGGTTCCCACATAGTACACTCGACTTCGGGATTTGATGGACAATTCTCAAAGAATGACCTTCCCTACAGACACACAGAAACTACTTCAAACGGACTTGGTGGTGAAGTTGCAAAATTATTAGCACTATTAGCGGTAAACTATTTTAACATAGAGGAAATAGGCGATACCGAGTGATAGCGGCAGTGGGCGTCAACTTCATGAACTCACGGCTACGTCTTCCACGAAGTTGTTCAATTTGTTGCCCATTGATAGTTATTACTAAATGATCCTCTCGATGATCTCATAAGCCTCATTATAAGACTTAGACAAATTTGCACCATTCAGCGGAACCATCTACCATCAATCTTGTATGTGCATTGAGACCATTATAGAATGTCTCCAACTGGATACAATGAGGAATCCCATGATGAGGACACTTACGATGTAACTCCTTGAATCGCTCTCAAGCCTCATACAAAGACTCGTCATCCAATTGTTGGAAAGTTGTGATCTTGTTCCTCAACTTAGCATTTTTGCTAGGAGGAAATACTTAACCAAAAATTTCTCTGCTAATTCTTGGCAAGTAGATATGGAACTTGGTGGCTATGAATGGAGCCATGCTCATGCTCGATCTCGCAACGAGTACGGAAACAAATTCAACCCCAGTGCGTCTTTGATGAACCTCGAAACTAACTAATATTTCGACAAAGGCAAGCGCACCTATCGAGACACGATGAGTATAGCTTTGGTGAGTCCTAATGTAACATCCTAATTTAGGGCCTAGTCGGGAATGGTGGTGCGAGACCACAAATTCGAGGTATATGAATGAGTTTTTAAGGTTTATGCTATGTATGCATGCTAGTGTGAAAGTTTCATGAAGCAATTTTGTGAAATTGCGGTTGAATTGTCCAAAAGGACTAAATTGCAAAAGTTGCAAAATGTGAGATTCTAGAAGCTATTTGTGTGAAATAGCTTTAGAATATTAATTAGAGGTCCTTAAATAGCAATTTTCCTAATTTTTAATTTTTGGACAAATTTGGGCATGGATGAGTTAAAATAGAAAGTTTATCAAAAAGGGCATTTTGGTCATTTAACAATTAAGTTATTAAAATAGGAGAAAAGATGACAAAATTCATTCATCTTCTTCTCCAAGGCTGCCGAAAATTTGAGAGAGCCATTGTTAGGGTTCTTCAAAAATTTCAAGCTTGCTAGTAAGTGCATCTAGCCTCGTTTTTGATATTCTTTGTATTTTTGAAGTCCTTGTTGCATGAGTAAGCTATTTTTAGCTATTTGATGAGCTATGATGGATGTTCAAAATGTGGCCATGTATGACATGCATGTATTTTGACGTTTTATGGAAGATTATGAAAGCTTGATGTAGTAGAAACATCTTTTGCTAAATGAGTTTCCATAGAAAATGCATGTAGGGACTAGTTTGTAAAAATCTTGAGTTTGGTCATACATGTGTGTTGTGATGAGAATTGATGATTGCTTTAGTTGAGCAAGTGATTCATTAAGCATGAAAGGCTAGAAAGTTGAATAAAAATCACTTTACGAGCCTTGGGGGTAATAGTGTAATTATGAGAAAGATTTAGGGCAAAAGAGTAATTTTTCCAAAGTATGAGATGTGGGTCAATTTGGTCAATGTGTGTATTGAATAAGCTGATTTATTCATTATAGATCAAGAAAGACAAAGCCCGGATCAAAACCGAGGCAAAAGCAAAGTGGTGGACTAAATTGCACGTTTCTATACTTTTGAGTATCGAGGTAAGTCATGCACAAACAATGCATTCATACTTACAATTTGTTAATGCTAGCTAGTGTATAGCATGGTTGAGAATGATTGAGAACCTATATGGTTCAAGTGAAATGAATGATTAAGTAAGTAGATTTGTGAATGTGTTGTAATAATGCTAAATGGTGGGCTAAGTGCGATACCATCCTAATGCATATTGACGATGAGCCTGGCTATGTGCGATGCTATCGTTAGGTATATTATCCGTGGGCTATGTGCGAAACCACTATGAATACCTTGTTGGTAGGCTAAGTGCGATACTACCTTATTAATTGATTGTGGTGGGCTTAGTGCGGAACCACCTTGCAGAGATTTGGTTTTGTGTGGATGTGATAGTAGTAGCATAGTTGTGTGGATGTATTATTGAGAAATAATGATGTGTTGTATATTGTGTAAATGTGATATTGAATTCAAGGGTGCATGTCGGTGGTTATGAGTAAGTGACTCATGATGTGTCGAAAATGTGGTAAGGGATAGAAAAGAGTAAGCATAGTTGTACATTATATGTTAGTATAATGCTAATTGTTGTTTAGCTTATACTATGTTGCTTAATTGTTTATGTGTAAACTTACTAAGCTCAAAGCTTACTCTCTTTCTTTTCCTTGTCTTATAGAGCAAAAGTGTTGAATCGAGATACGAGGATCAATTGGAAGATCGCCCAAACTATCAACACACTCGGTACATTAGACTCAATGTTTTGTATATGGCATGTATAGGGGCTAGACAAGTTAGTTAATTTTGTTGTTTATGGCTATGATGTGTTCGCTTTTGATGGATAATCTATTTTGTATAATGCCATAGTTGTTGGCACTTTATTATATGAAAAGATGAAGTTATCTAGGTGAGATTGTAAGACTTTGAGTTGATTATGGATGTGTTGAATGAGTGCATGATTGTGTATGCTAGAAGGGTGAAAAGAACTTGGCAAATAGCTTTATTCTTGTCCATGTGAGTAGACACACCCGGGCGCAGTGTGTCTAGTTACATGTGTGACACACAGTCAGCCCATGGGCGTGTGACTTGGCCGTGTGTCCCCTGCATGTTAGTATTTTAAATCGAATAGACCACAGACGCTAGTCACACCGCGTGCAGCCTAGAATGTGTGTGTAATCGATGTTGGCCACGGCCAGCTACACGAGCGTGCGCCTGACACTAGGCCATGTTAAGGTAGTCGAGTGTGCACCACGGGTGGAGAGCACGCGCGCGTGTGCAACCGCGGCATGGGGCATTGGCGAGCTTGAGTTTTATGCACGTAGTGACCATGGGCGTGTGTGACATCCACGGTGTGCCAAATCTTACACGGGCGTGTGAGTCCCTGTATAGATGGAAAAATTTTAAGATCGTAAGAGTTTTCGAGCATGGTCTCGAGCCCTCGTGTTTGAAAGAGGCCTTGTAGGTCGAGATTGAGGTTGTTGTGATGGCCAAAGAGAGTGGTCATTTTGTGCCTAAGTGGCGATCTTGAGGTCTTTAATCGATGGTAACGCCGTGCTTGCTCGCTGCTGAATACGGTAAGGGGGTTACACGTAATATCGTATCCTCAAGGACTAAAATTACTAGTATTAACTATCTTTTATTATCTAGCCTAATAAATAAGGGGTTTTGTTTCAATCTAAAATTTAACTAACTAATTAATTAACGATGAACGCGACAAAGAGTGAAGAAATAATCGAATAAACCAATGATAAGGACAATACCCAAGGAAGGATCCACCTAGACTACACTTATTATTCGACTGAATTAAATGATTTATTCACTTGACTTGATCCGTAGAAATCCCTAAATTATGTTAATATCTCTTTCGAGACTAAAACAACTCGACTCTAGGTTGATTAATTGAAATCTCTTTCTAATTAAAACCCTATCGTCGCATTAACTCGATCTATGGATTCCTTATTAGATTTGACTCTAATCCAAAGTAGATTTATGTCGCCTATTTCTAGGTTGCAATCAACTCCGCTTAATTATGATGGATCAACTCTTAAACAGGACTTTTGCTCCATTTGAATAAGCACATCAATCTTGAATTAATATTCCGAAAACATTAAAACAAGGATTAAGAACACATAATTAAGAACAAGAACAAGTATTTATCACGTAATTAAGATTTATTGAATAATAGGATTCATCTAGGTTTCATCCTCCTAGGTATTCAGTGTGAGTTTAGTTCATACCGATGAGTAGGGAAACATCTTAAAATAAGGAAAACTACAAAACATAAGAAAACCCAAAACTTCAAGAGAAATTGATAAGAGATCTTCACCTTGATGGGGATCCTTCTCCTAAGTCGCTTCGCCTAATGGTCGTCTTCGGTATTTTCTTTCTTTCTACTGCAGTGTTCCTTTAGGTCCTCCCATCTGGTGTTTATATAAGCTTTGGAACACCTTTCTTAGCCCACAAGTAGTCTTTTCGAATAGAATTAGACTTGGGTTCTGGCAGGACACGCGCGTGTGACACACCCGTCTGCGATAGCTTAGGCCGTGTTGGATTACGCCACACACTGGCCATCAGCACATGTGGTCCGCCCATGCCGCGA
Source organism: Gossypium sturtianum (assembly GCA_025698515.1). Classification (NCBI taxonomy): domain Eukaryota; kingdom Viridiplantae; phylum Streptophyta; class Magnoliopsida; order Malvales; family Malvaceae; genus Gossypium; species Gossypium sturtianum. The sequence continues at coordinate 21,627 of JAOWAD010000061.1, read as the reverse complement.
TAGTCCAGCCGTGTTGATTTCTAAGGTAGGCCCATTTTGTCCCTTTTAGGCCTGCTTTCTCGTTCTTTCGACTCCCTAAGCTCTCCTAAGTGTAAAACATGAAATTAAAGGATTAGAGCATCGAATTCATCAAATCTAATGAAAATTCATCCAAAAAATAAGCCAAGCATGGGGTCAAAATATGTATAAATTATGGTTTATCGGTCTTCATACACACCGCTATCTTGAATGAATCACTCACCTCCATAAACAATCGAAAGGTGGAGATGTGATCTTCCGTGGGCATACCACTAAATTGGCCCAATCGCTTTGTAGCATTTGAAACATCAACGTGGTTTCAATTCAAATTAGGTTGCCTCAATATTTGGCCTTCTAATTCCCGGATTTAACTCACATCAAAATGGCACAAGATATTATCTCGATGCATTGATCCTCACATCATCGGCAATGAGGATGGGATTTACGTACATGATCGGCCATTATTACCTTGGTCTTGATTCTGATTTCCAAGGTCCATCTCGACTTGTCTTTGAAACGCTTCGTTCAGGTCTTTTGTCTCGAAAGTTCACTCACAATTTGTGGTCTCTACAGGAGAAAATCGATAATTTGATCTATGCTCATAAACACACGAAAAGAAAATGAAAAACATTAAAAGAATAAGTTAGGAATGAATCAAATTGAAATAAATAATTTCACGAAAGAAATGACTATGGCAATAGATTGACAATCTCACACTGGCGCTTGCAAAAACTTGTAATGCTGTAGGTTTGTGCAAGTGTACATAGTCGTTATCAAGTAATAAGTAAGTATCGAGTTATCGTCTCCACAGGATTGTGTATTGTGCTAAGTCACTTAATTTGTAAATTATATTAACAATTTGGTAAATAAAAACACAATATAGTTGAGAAGTGGTGATTAAAATATATTAAACTAAATGCAATGACCCACAATGAAAATTATTCTAAGTATGCAAACTATATGAATGAAATAGATTTTAGTAAAAATTAAACACAATTTGCAACAAATTATAACATAAATAAATCTTAGGACAATTACTTTAATTAAACTCAATTTATTATCAACATGCTTAATAACATTTGAAAAACATTCCAAGGCAACTTGATCTTTCATGAGTTTGGAAACCACATTAAATCCTTTCGAATAATTTACTTAGTAAATACGCATTTTACTGATCCTTATTTACTAAGGGTTTCTTAGCATTCGTGTGAGGTAACAGGGACATGTCAGGTTTGAAACAGTTTAATCACACAAATCTAAAAACTATGCAGATAACAGAGCTTGGTCAGAGTTATTATGCAACCTACAATTTAATCGAATCAAGATCTAAATTGAGCATGCACATTTCAATTATGTTTCCATTATCCGTCGTTTGGTCAGGATCACTCAAATTAATTCAGGTGCATTTCAATCACGTATGAACGAAATACAGACTTGATTTTAATTGAAAACATGATCGATTGAGGCACAAACATTATAAGCATGAATCCAACAAATATTATTTAATCAAAGCAATCATCCTAGCTTAAATAAAATTAAGCTAACATTGTTATAAAAAAAGAACAAAGAACACATAGCAAACATCTTTAAATTAAATTAAAAGAAAAGAAAGATTAAACCCAATTCGTGTGGCTATCACCCCAGACTGATCGACGAGGCTCTTTCGTTCTCCTTTGCTTTGCTCTTTGTTGATGGCTCTCCAAGGTGGCCGACCAAGGGTTCTTTAAGAGGCTTAATTTCTAAAATCTCTATGAAGAGATGATGCTAGGCGTGGGAATGGAAAAGGCTAAGAGAATTTGGAGAGAAGAGAGAATGATGAATGATGAGAATGATTGAGGGATGAGAGGGTCTTATTTATAGTGAGGAGAGGGGGATAGTTTGCTAAAAATAGTGGATATTAACCTCTTCAAATCTCCTCAAATTGTAGCCGGCCATGCTTAGTGGCTTTTGACTTTATTTTTGCTTGATTTTTAAGCAATTTTGGATGCCACACAACTCAGAGACTCGAGACTCGGTCAATTGTAAATCTTCTGGCAAATCTCTAATTTCTTCAACATTTAAGGACCTTGTGTAATTAAACCAAAGAATGGTTTAAATGGACAGCCATGTGTAGCCGAATATTGGGTTGACTTGGTCTCCAATTTGACGGTTTTTGTAATCCAAATAAGCTATCGAGACTGTCTGAATAAATCAACAAGTTAGAGGACCAAAGAATAAAATTTATCCAATTTAATTAATTAATTAAAACCCAAATTATTAATGAAATATTTTAAAATTAATTATTATATATAATTTTATATTTTATTATTTAATTTAATCATGCATGGCCCACTTTATATCTTAAAAAATATAATATATTCAAATTAATATAAAATAAGCCATTTATTGCATTGAAAACTATATAATAAAGCATAAAATCACATTTTAATAATTTCTATGTCCTAATTTCATATTTTCACATATTACATTAATTTATTAAACAATTACTTAGTTTTAACAACGGATTTAAGTAAAAAGGTGATAAATTACATAGGAAAAATCCTATATATTTTTCCATTGACGATCGTGGTGGCATCATAGTGGCTCACACGGTAGTGTGTCCACTGTGTGACTCTTGAAACTTGCTCCGATTTTCTTATTTTCGGTCACTTTTTGCTCTTTTGCCATCAAATGCTCTCCCAAGTCTGAAACATGAATTTAAAGGATTAGGAGCATAAAATTCACCATTTTAAATCGAATAATCATCCAAAAAATGCATTAAGAAAATGAGGGCTAAAACATGTTACTTTTAGCATTTATCACTCTTCTAAAGTACCGCTCCAGCTATATAACCATCTAGATTTATTCTTTTCTTTTACAAGAAATTTCATTTTTGGAACCAATCGAACTACCATGCTTTAGGCATACATTACTCTTCAATTAAGCTTTCTAACAAGTTGTCCTATCGTGAGTTCATTCAAATCAAAACATTAGCTAATATATAACACTTAATGATAATTCATTCCAAGTATTATTTCATCTAGCTATGATTTCTCTCTCCCACTAATGTTAGAAATACTATCAAATTAAATAGTAATCACAAATCATGTTATAATTGAATCTCCAATTTATTCAAATACATTTAATAATACAAGCAGGACTCATAAATAATGTATATTCCCAACTTTCTTTGAATACTCATTTTGTACATTGTAGTGAGCAACTTAAACATATATCGCACATTCAAATTTCTAAAATGGGTTGCATTCGATTCTGATCGTGTCCAAACTAACTATGACAACGAATAAGGCAAGCGCACTCCATCGCTCGCTGTAGTATAGCTATGGCAAGACCTGAATATCGTATCCTCAAGGACCAAGAGTACTAGTAGTTACTATCTTTTATTATCTAGCCTAAGTATTAAAGGAATCGATGTTTAATTAACTAATTACTAAACTAAGGATGCTAAGACACAGAGAGTGAATTGGGAAAATATGTTTGGGAAAACCATTGATTAAGACAATACCCGAGGAAGAATCCACCTAGACTTCACTTGCCAACTTAACTCCAACTGATTTATTTATTCACTCGACTTGATCCGTAGGGATTCTATTATCCTTTCGAGACTAATAACGCCTAACCCTAGGTTGATTAATTGAAATCTCTTTCTAATTAAAACCCTAGTTTTGCATTAACTCGATCCATGGACTCCCATATTAGGTTTGACCCTAACCGCAGATTTTCGTCATCCTATCTCTAGGATTGCGATCAACTCCGCTTAACTATGCTAGATCTCACTCTTAAATGAGGACTTTTGCTCCATTTGCCTAAGCACATCAATACTTGAATCAATATCCTGAAATATTAAAACAAGAATTAAGAACACATAATTAAGAACAAATCAAGTATTTATCATACAATTGGAAAGCGATAACAAGATCCATCTTAGGTTTCATCCCCTGTGTTATTTGAGGGGTTTAGTTCATGTTTAATAAAGAATACATCTCTAAGAAAGTAAATAACAAAACATAAGAAAAACCTTAAAACCCCTCGAAGGAAATTGGGCGGAAGATCTTCCGCCTTGAGTGTGATTGGTCTTCCCGAGATGATTCAACTGCCGTCTTCGAGTAATTTCCTATGTTCAAATTTCCTCTCGCTTCGCTCCCCTTTTAGGTTTCCCCTTTAGTGGTGTTTATATAGACTTTCTGGATGTCTTACTTTGGCCCACAAGTACCCTAATTCAATGAAACTCATCTTGTCCACGATAGGGAAACGCTCAGGTGTGAATCGGTTTTCAAGGCCGTGTTCGAAAGTTCACTAAAGTGGCACCATCGTGTAGGGTGAACTCCAGTGCCGTGTTGATTTCTCACTTTGGCCCATTTTCTCCGTTTTGGTCCATTTTCGCTCTTTTCATCCTCCTGATGCTCTCTTAAGTATAAAACATGAAATTAAAGGATTAGGAGCATCAAATTCCACAATTCAAGGGATTAGATCATCCAAAAGTATGCTAAATGTGGGATTAAAATATGTATATATTACTGCTTATCAAATACCCCCACACTTAAGCATTTTCTTGTCCTCAAGCAAAATTCTCAACTCACAATTAAAATCGAATTTCAATTCATAACCTTCATCAATAATGTTTCATCATAATTCATTAGGTAATTCATACATTGATAATTTAACTGAAGGTCTCATAAAGATTCAAACAATCAAAGTCATAGTTTTTATCGATTTGAAAATAGGTGTTTCACCTACCTAAATAATCACCTTTAATTCAAAATCAACAAGATTTGACATCCTCACTAAGGGTTCACCCAAATCACTCAAGGTGTTTAAGGTTCAAAAATAAGCACTCAAGAGTCAAACATGAAAAGTTAATCCCATAGGCTTGCATGAAAATCAAATCTCCACCACTCAGAAATGATATGATACACAAATCAAAAATGTCTTTTGTGGGTTGTAACTGGGCTTAAGTAAAGGTGTGGATAAAGGCTGAATTCGAGGTTAGTATCGAGACTAAATTGATAAATTACCTAACTAGAAAAAATAACTAAAGCTTGAATAATTACATCAATTAAGAATTCATTACTAATAGCACGAGCTTCTTCTCAAAATGTAAAATTAAACGTGAAGCTCAAATAACATAGAACTAATAATGAATATACTTCGTTTTTTTTAAAGACAAATCAAGTACAATAATAATAATATAGAATTTAACAACTGAAATAAAGAAAATAGTTAAGCAACCAATCAAATCAAATCTCGATATATGGTAGTCAAGAGAATTGGTGATAACAAATACAAAGTGGGTTTGAGTTAATATTAATGGGTGAGCCAATAAATGGTTTGTTAGTCTCAAAGGGTTCACTAGGGGTTAATTATAAAGGTAGGCTTTTTATGGATTAAGTGGGTTAAAACTCTAGGTGCCTTTATCATCTCAAGATATCAAATCAAAAGTGTGATCTTGACATGCATAATCAAGTAAGTTCTAGAATAACAAATCAATGTTGACACACTCATAACCAACAATAAAGTTGAGCACGAAAAATATATGCCTCTAAAAGGCTCAAGATCTCACAAAAATTATGGTTCTTGATGTCAACCTTGTGAATTTCAAACTTCAAGGTAATAATTAGATCTCGTGCATACAACCTAACAAATTTTAATTTCTGAAAATAAACTCATCATGCTTGATTCTCTTTAGTCTCCTAAAGTTTAAACTCATCACCGGGATAATTAACTATGACTTAATCCAAAACATATCAAAGCAGAAAAATCATAAATCAAAAGAAATTTCATTCTAATAGTAATATGAGAACATTTACTTTAGAACAAGATATAATTCAGAATTTCTAAATAATCCTATAGTTAACCCCACCCCACACTTAAGATGTACATTGTCCTCAATTTACAAAGATAGATAATGATTAGTAAGAAAGTCATAAGAGAGGAGAGAGGGTGAAACTTCGATTATGGATGAAATCCTTGGAGGATGATCAATGATGAACATGATGACTAGGCATAGGTGAAGGAAATGTAGAATACCTGCTGATGTGTTCGTTCTCGAGTGGTACATTTGAACCTTTAAATTGTGAAGTCACCAGGTAAATTTTAGAGTACTATCAGTTAATGAATGTTGTTACAGATACTCGGTGAGTTAGATAGCTGTGAAATAAAAGAAATTAAACTATACTAATAAAAGTTTTAAGTGCAAGAAAGGCAGTTTAATTATAAAAGAAAATAAATTAAAATACAAATAAAAGTTAGAATGAAAATAAAAAATAAAATAAAAATAAGGATAAAATAAAGAAAATAAAAGGACTCAAAGGTCCTCGCCATCGACTGGTCGTGTAGGGGGGGCGCGTATGAAATGTAAATGCAGCCGACATATCCGTGAGGTGGCGCCGATGTGATCGAGGTGCAAAGTATTGGCCGCTCGAATCGCAGCCAGCGCCGATATGTCTCAAATAGAAGGCTGCCGCATGAACTGGGCGCGTATGGCTCGATGGTGGCTCGTGGTGGTGGGGACATCATTAGTAATGTCTCAAGCTCTCATCCCTGCGGATGCGGTGCTGACAAGATTGGGAGGATCGATACCGCCACACTTGATCATCCTCATGTTTATCGTGGTCGAGATGCCAGCGTGGAGCCATCTCGACTTATCAAGGCAGGGAAGATGATTGTGCCGCAAGGTTGAGGTAGGGCCAAAGTGTCTCGCGAGTCGTGGTCACATAGGCCCCATGGAAATTACCTCACAATGCCGCCCGTCTGATGCTCGAATGGTGAGAGCAACGAAGTAGGCAGGTTGACCACGTGGTCGCCAGCGCCGCTCCACAGAAATAAACAGCGCGGGTACTAACGACGCCGCGGCCTCGCGCTCTTCCCGCAATGTATATGTGCGAGAGGAATTGGAGGTACTCTCGATGAGGGAGGGTTGGTCACTTTGTGCGACTAGTGGTCGACAAGTTACGTTAACCTCGAACCAAGGCCTCGCCAACATTTGGAAGGTGAATAAAGGATGGCTATGAGAGTTTCCGAAGTTCATTCTCTTCCATGAACTCTCCGGTGGTAGAGTCCCGCAGCGATTCCAAATTCGGGGACACTCATTTCGCAACCAAAACCTCCTAGGCGGAATTGTATGGAGCCTGTGTTGTCGTGGTTCATCATTACCTCCCGCAAATGAAAAGTAGAGAAAGGCCTCTAATGTTAGTTTGAGGTATGTGGCTCGACAACAAGAACCGCCTCTAAGGCTCTGGTGACGTGAGGCTCCGAACGGCATCGCCAGTTGTACTTACTCTGTATGCCCGCCGATGCATCTCCGACGCTGGCGGGTCGCACTCGTAGTATCTAAAAATGCCCTCCCGGGTTCCCGAAGGAAACTATAGAAATGGGTGCCGATCGCAGTAATGCGCACGCCGATGGATGTAACCGAGCTCTCTTTCATGTTTTCAAAATGGATCGCGATTTTTGCCAGTGAAGAAGACATTATGTACCTAAAACCGCGAAAGAGTTTCCTAAATCCAACATCATTACTCATCCAAACCATTGTTCTATTCTAGTAGTATCCTCATTATATTTCATCAAATAGTGTAGAATGTAAATACTAGTCCTCATTTTCGAGCTGGTTTGATAGCATTAGTACACCAAAATAACAAACTATCAAACTAACTCCAAACTAGATAACACAAGAAGACTGAGAATTAAATAAGAATTTAAATCATGAAAATGTGAACAAGGGATAATATAAAATTTAAAAAAATAAGTAATCAACGGTGAAGAGGAACCATGAGGTGTTGAAGGAAAGAAGACGGCTGAGGTGACGCGTAGCACTTACTACGGCATGTGGTACACCGGGCGTGGTCTCATGGGAAAGGAGTCGCACTACGTGGGACTTCTGTGTGGAGAAGAAGATGGGGGAAAAGAAGAAAGTGAATGAGGAAAAGAGAGAGAGTAAAGCTTGGGGTGGTTGTTGACTGGTGATGGCCTGATCGAAAAAGGGAGAGGGAGAAACCAACAGGTTTTAAGCACAAGGATTGGGGAGAAGATGAATAGTGGATTGGTTTAAATAGGAAATAGGAAACGGTTAGGGGCCACGCCCGTGTTTCCTTTATATAGCCCAGTGTCGCGAGAATTTTGAATTTAAGCCATTGTCTGAAACAGGTCCTACTGCAGTTACCCAAGCTGTTGGAGCACACGCACCATATCGCAAGGCCGTACTATCTTGTTCGCTTCTCCCACGCCTGCGTGACGCGAAGGCACGCCTGCAGTTGATTTAGTTAGTGCTCTACCACTTCCTATAGTACCCGGGCGCTTTACTTGATCGTCGTCACTTACTCGCGTGTCGACCACGGCCATATCGCATCTGGCCGTGGCTTTTTATCGCACCGTGCAGCTTGAGCCGGGCCACTACCTACCGTCGCACGCCGTGGTGTTTTTCTTCGCAGCCCGCGTTTTGGGAAAAATTTCGCCCTTTGGCTCGCATCATCTCCGCCACGCCGAGCATGCAACCAGCGGTGAACCATATTACTTGCCACGCGCACGCGCAGGGGCGCCGTGGAGGTTAAACTGCATTTTAAAGCATAAATGAAAGTAAAAACAAACTACCTAGCATGGTTAGAGCTCTGTTGCCTCCCAGAAGCGCTTGTTTAAAGTCCTGTTTAGACTTACCTTTCATTCGCATTTGCATCAGCGGTGGTTTGAGGAGTTGAAACCTCTTTCCCCGCCATCAATTTAACAATATATGGTTCGAAATGAGTAGTGTTTACCTTAGAAGCTGGGCGAATCGATTAGTTACCTCCCAATCGTTCAGTATGGGAAGACATTCAGCATCACCGTAAAAGGGGTCTCTTCATTAAGGTCTGGAACTGATTCGAGTGGTCCTGCTTTTTCCAACAATAATTCGATCCCCGATTTGAATTGATTTATGTCTCCTTTAAGCTCGCGGCGTGGCTGCCCTCTGCTTTCTCGACATGTGGCTTCCACTCTGCCGAAAGTTCATCGATCCGCCTTCGCCTCTCATGCGAGTTATTTCTTTGTTGGCACGGTGCTCTGTGATATGGCCTCGCATGTGTACTCCGAGGTGATTCCCGGAAAGAGGTTAAACCGGAATGGTCATTAATAGAATTTATGTTCACCTTTTTCACTTGACGCCCAAGCCGAAGCCAAGAGCCCTAAGAGTGATCATTTCTGTCACCTACACAAAGTGTGAGTTCAATTGCACTCAACATCAATTTTAGTTCCTGCAATACATAAAAGGTGGTCTTCCTAAAAATTAAAGCGAACATTGTCAGTCCTCATCCAGTGTCTAAAACGACAAAAATTCCTACTCGGGAATATAAATTTATTAACTTTCACTAGCACATCTTCGATTATACCCTCTAGGAACTCTAATGGTTTTATTAGCTAATTGGATGCTCATCTTAGTTTGTTGGCCTTTCTAGACCTAGTTGTTTAAATAATATAAGGCATGACGTTGATGCTTGCCCTAAATCACTCTAAAGTATTATTAATAGATAAACTACCAATTACAGCATGTAATTGTAAAACTCCTCGGATCTTTCCAATTTTCGTGGTAGTTATTTTGTAAATTGCCGGTTACAATCGTGATTTAGCTCCACATGCGGGACGATCGCACAACCTCCGCTTGTTTTTCAAAAGCTCTTAAAATTTCCTTGAGTCGTAGCATCCACGAAAAGAGCTTCAAGAAACTGGTAAGTTAATATGTAATTTTAGAAGTTTAATAAATTTACCGAATTATTCGTCAGATGATCTTTCTTCGCTGTGCATCGGGATATGGCATTACGAGGTTGGTATTCTACGACATCGATTTTGGTTTATCTGTGTCTTACCTCAACCTTACCTTTACTTACCTCGCTCCGCTTGGTTCCGCTTTGTCTAACCCTTCACTTTCAAGTGAGTAGTTATGACATGAATTTGCTCCTTCGTTAGTTTCGGTTGCTTGCAAGCTTCTCTTGTGGTCGCCTCCGAGATCAGCAGTGTCCACCTATTTGGTTCTTTGTTCCCTTGAATCGATAAGCCGGTTTTTTGAGCTGTCGCTTTCTGTTTTGGAAATGGGTTTCGACACCGCTGATGAATTTCAAGTTAGCATCTCCTCGGTTCGCTTTTCTCTTGTTGGTAGGTCGTCAAGTGTTACGGAGGGGTTGTTGTTCTTTGATTTCCTCGCCACCCCACTTAAAAGTTTGGGTGGTCTCTCCAACCGATCTGTAAGTATTACTATAAGGGTTATTTTGAAGTCTAGTAAGTATTACCCATATAGTTCATCTGCTCGCCTATGCCGTGGTTGTAGGGGTGGTAATTCCAGCATTGTTCGCCCTCCTCCATTCAGTACTGCATCAGACATCACCGGATGTACCGCAATAATCAAATAAACTATCATTTTTTTAATTTAAAAGCTCTACCGGTTTGATAAAGATTGTCATCGCTGCCGTAGGTTGAAAACTCCTACGCTTTTGTTGGCTTCTGGCTCATCACTTTACAATGATAGTTATTCATTGGATGTGCTTCTTCAATGAATTCGTAAGCCGCCTTCGGGAGTTTTGTTATTCGTGTGGTTCCACCGCGCGTGGCATCTATCAATTGCCTAGTGAGGGTTCAAACCATTGAAAAGGCTTGAACTTGTAACCATGAGGTAACCCATGGTGTGGGCACCTCAACAAATCCTTGTATCTCTCCCATGCGTCATAAAGCGCTTCAAACTATCCGCACAAAAGAAAAGATATCATTCCTCAACTTGGCCATTTTTAGGCTGCTAAGTAAATATTTTAACAAAAATTTTCTCATCATTTGTTCTGGCGTAGTGATTGATCCTCACGGTAACGAAGTTCAACCATCGCTTAGCTTTGTTCTTTAATGAAAGGTGGAAACAACTCAAGATGAATGGGACTACTGGAAATCGCCATTTATTTTGAAAGTGTCGCAAAACTCAAGAAAATTTAAGTTGATTATTTGATATCATCCCGCGAAACTATCAAACCGGAATAAATTGGCCGGATCATTTGCATAGTGTTAGTTTCGCCTCAAAATTATTTGCGCCGTATAAGAGGTCTAATAATACTTGATTCAGCTTCCGTTAAATTAGGTTTAGCATGATCATACATACGCCTGAGGAGCAGGTTTTGATTCACCGAATTTATGGCAACCACAGGAGGTAACATGGATTATTATCACCATCTCTTCTGTGAGTGTTGTATCGTTCCTCGCTTTTCTTCTATGTATTATAGGCTTCGCTTCTTATTTCCTACTTGCTTCCGCGAATCGGCACTTTTATATCATCATTAAAAATCATGGTCCCGACTTCCGTTCTCCTACCATAAACTAGAATTACCGGCTGTAAGCAAATAAAAGAAAATTACCAAAGTTAAAAATAAATATAAATTTCAAATAAATATAATGGCTAAAGTAATAAAAATTAGTTTTCCTAATATCTTAGTCCCTGCAACGCGATAAAAACTTGATCATGTCCAAACTAACTATGACAACGTAATACAAAGTTTAGACTCTATCGCCTTAGAGGTAGCTCATGGCAAGATCCTAAATATCGTATCCTAAAGGACCATAATTAGTAAGAGTTACTATCTTTTTATTATCTAGGCCTAAGTATTATGGGAATCGATGTTTAATTAATCCAATTACTAAACTAAGGATGCTAAGACATATGCAGAAAGTGAATTGGGAAAATACGCTGGGGAAAACTTAGTTGATTAAGACAATAATTCATGAAGAATCTAGCTTAGACTTCAATTTTGTTGTTTAACTCTAAAACCAGATCGCATTTATTCAATTGCCACTTGATCCGTAGGATTCCCAATTTATATTATTATCCCTTTTGACTAATAACGCTCTAACCCTAGGTTGATTAATTGAAATCTCTTTCACTAAACCTCTTAGTGTTGCATTAACTCGATCCATGGACTCCCATATTAGGTTCCGACCTCTAGTTCACTAGATTCGCCATCCTATCTCTGTGGTTGCTATCAATCCTCGCTTAACTATACTAGATCTACTCTTAAACAAGCGACTTTGCTCCACTGCATTGCTTATTATCAATACTAATCAATATCCTGAAATATTAAAAAAACAAGAATTAAGAATACATAATACAAGAACAAATCAAGTATTTATCACACGTACTAGAAATGAAGTCAAAGATCCATCTTAGGTTTCACTTCTTAGATATTTGAGTGGGTTTAGTTCATGTTTAATAAAGAATTACATCTCAGAAGAAAAGTAAATAACAAAACATAAGAAACCCTAAAATTCTTCATGAAATGGAACGGAAGATCTTCCGCTCTCGAGTGTGATTTCTCGCCTTCCGGTGATTCAACTGGCCATTTTCAGTAATTTCCTATGTTCAGCCCCTCTCTCGGATTCGCCTCTTTTAGGTTGCTCTTCAGTGGTGTTTATATAGGCTTTGGGATGCCTCACTTGCCCACAAGTACCCTAATCAATGAAACTCATCTTGGCCACAAAGCAGTGGGACACGCCCGTAAAACGCCCGCATGAATCGAGCCCCAAGGTCGTGGTTCAAGTCTCACAAGTGGAACGGCCGCGGTGGTGAACTCCAAGTCGTGTTCGATTTCTCACTGGCCCATTTTTCCATTCCGCCCATTTTCTCGCTTCTTTTCATCCTCCGGCGCTCTTCTAAGTATAAAACATGAAAATTAAAGGATTAGGAGCATCAAATTCCACAATTCAAAGGGATTTTAGATCATCCTGCAAGTATGTTAAATGTGGGATTAAAATATGTATATATTAATGTTTATCAATTCTAATTAAAAGCTAATTGTAATGTGGAGTATTTATCATAAACTTATCATGATGCATACAAGGTGTTAATTCATATAAAATATCATATCTTTATACATATTCAAAAACTGTTCTCAAAAATATATGGTTTAGCTACTAGTTGAGACATTTAATTATTAATTCTAATAAAACCATTTCCATACGTATTTAACATCAGGCTTTATGGAGCACTTACTTGTAATCGACAATCTAACTTATAATAATCATTGAGAGTTTGAGGCAATAAACCCACCAACATTGGCAAGAATTGGCTCTCGATTATATAATTTGAATGTAATTACCTCCCAAACCCGCCTTCATGAGTCCTGCCCTCCGATCCTGCATGTCATTGAGTAAAGCACTTGGACCAATTTGAAAGTTTAGTGAAAATTTGATAAATTCTGGCTATGTTTCAAAACGGTGTTTGAAAACTCAATTCAGCTTTATACAATATGGTTAGTTGATGACTCTTTGAAAATCAGCTCGATTATTTAAAATTAAGGAACTTTTCAAATCATTATTGAAGTGGTGAATCTTGTTGGCCCGATGGTAACTTCTTTTGAAAACTCAGAAAGTTATTAAGTTAGAAAAAGTTACTTTAAACCAGTTCTAATTAATTTTTGAAAGATTCCATTGTAGATAACATGAGTAAAGGTAAGGCAATAAAATAAATAATCCAAGAATTAATACGTCTATTACATCCAAATTAAAAGACTTTAAGAAAAAAATAAATAAATAAGATTAACTCTAAACAAAGTAATTCAACAAATCCACTGATAAGCATGGCCGCTTTAGTCCATCCAGCCTCCATCTCCGCGATCTAATGCATCCGTAAAATGTTATGGAAGGGGTGGAGTCGTCACTAAGACTCAGCGGTGGGCAATCTCCACCCAGAAGATAACCTAAGGTTAACAAGCCACACAACATGCACATGCAACCTAAATCCCAACCATCCATACTCTTTTCTCACCCCGTGGTCAAAACCATCGTGGTCAAAACCATCTCATGACTTAGAGTCACAAATCGGTTGATGGCTAACCCATCAGGTGGTCAAACTCCATCGCGACCATAGGTTGGGTTTATATCAAAATGTGGTCAAAACCACTGGGTGGTACCAAAACCACTGGGACTTCTAGTCGCAAATAATCAATCACAGTGGTCAAAACCATCGGCGACCATAGGTCACAATAATCAATGATGGCCAACTCCATCTTGTGGGTCAAAACCACCGACGACACCTCCCATAGTCTATCCTCTCCTCTCATCAATCCTCCATCACATGCTTACACATCAAATTTCTCATATATCATGTCATAGTATTAAATATCATGTGATGGCATGCAAAACATATAAAAATTCATAAGTTAGGGGACTTACTTGAAATCCATGATTATGCTACAAACTAAATCCACAACCAAAAGATCTAAGGCAAATAATAACAAAGATGTAAATTAATAGCAGTGTGTATAGAGATCTACACACTGCTACTATCGTGAATTCCTAGATCCCGAAAAAGCCGATCTACGATGCTAAATCCCTTGACCTGTATAATCGGCCAAACATTGCGTTTAGTGCTATGAGTTTGTTCTGGCCAAACCAAATTAATTTAAAGTGGCATCTTTTAAACCTAATTTACCCAAATGCCTTGTGATTATCAACCACCACACACTATGTGCGTAATCACTTTCACTTCCTAAAGTCGACTATTAACAAATGAAGGATTGATCATCAAATATCCTTTATACCTTCACCAATCGACACTACAAGAAATCCTGCAAGGTGCTATACTCACCCTTAGTATTCTACAGTAGTTCATGTTTGATGGCAGTGCAGCCTGCAATAAGGAGTAATATTCACGCCAATAAAGAAATAAAAGAAAAGGGAAATTAAGAATGGAGATCATAAAGGAGAGAAGCAGAGAGAGTTTTTGAAACAAAGAAAAGAAAAGGTAAAGCCGATTAAATGGTGCGTTTCGATTTTGATAGAGGTTGAAAAGGGAGTGAAAAGAAAAGACTTAAAAATGTAATTTCTTTAGCCAAATTTCCAACAATTGGCTAAGCAACCGCACTAATGTTCTATACTTGCTTTCATTCACTCTTCCCTTTGGAAGAGTTTAAACCTACCAATTCTCCTTAATTCACTTAGTTGCTATATTTCAAAATTATTCAAAATAATTTGAACACTTAATAATAATCAAATAATAATCCCATAATAATCTAATAATAATGCTAATATTATCCCTTTTTATCTTATCAAATAAATAATGGAAATAAAAAAAGCAGACCATGTGCTTGTCAAACTCTTCCAATGCTGAATGTTAAAACAAAGAACTCCAAAATCATGCCAATTTTTCTCTCCTTCACGCCAAGAAAGAAAGAGGAAGAATAAAAATCCAAATGTCGCTTCTTGACTCGAACTGCTGGATCATACAATATAGCAAAGTTGGAAGAGCTGTCTACCTTGTCGCTCTAAACCAATCCCCTTCCTTGGGATTTTCTGGAAGTGTCATAAAACCCCCATCATTTAGTTTTCAAAGCCTTCCTACTTGTTTCTCCATCGCCATATATATAAAATAAACGCATAATGCCGCCTCCAACATTCGAACTCGCGCTTCATCCTCACCTCAACTCCTAAGGGTGGTATGGGAACCACTTTGCTGCATGCTGCTTTGGTGTCATGTGATGCATCACTTGTTTTAAGGCCTCCTTCCTTTAACGCCAGAACTCAAAAATAAAAACACCTGCTGCCACACTTGATTCAACCTAAGCCCTTACTTCACTGCATTTCCAGCTTTATGGCTTTATGGGAGCCACTTCCCTCTTACCACCTGGACTTTCATGTCCAGAATTCTCAAATTTTTTCCTATGGCGGCCTTTCACCCAGCTCCCCTTTATAATTAAAATTCTAACATTTTCCCAAAGCTTTCCCTTCATCCTTGGGTTCTAAAACTCCAAAACCTCACCAAACACACTTAAAGCCTACATTAACATTTGAAAGTATGCCTCAAATCGCATAACCCCTAATCTGTGATGCAAGTTACATGCAAAGCCTTTGCTTTTAAATAAAATTATTAAACAAGTAATCTTGCAAATAACAAGGTTGCAAGTTGATAACCTACATGTGATTATCTAGTAGTATGCACTAATAAAATCATATCAAAACATCCATTTGCTAGATAAAATGGGACCTATATTTCTTTCAAAATGCAAGATATTTAATCTCAATTTTGTTAGTGAAGTTTAATAAATCTTCTTTAAGAATAAGCAACACTTGGTAAGGGAAGAAATTTCGCGTTCTTTAACAAATATCCATGTAATTTCTGGCCTTTGTCACGTCATTATTGATTAGGGATGGTCTAGCCTATTTATGCCAACTAATTAGTATATTTTAGACTAGTAAACTTTTGATTTGCTATGTACATGATTCAACGATGCTAATGTAAACTTTTGATTTATCATCTCATACAGATTTAATCCATGCTAATATATACATAGCGCACCAACTAAAGGAAAATGAAATAGTTTTCCAATACAAAATTCTCCTGTACCTAATATAAGATATAATTTCACTGTCTCCTTCATCCACGCCTCAATATGATGTCCGTATACAATGTATATTGATCTCATGTAATTTGATATGTCAAATTAGGCTTCCCATTATACTCTAAGGAACTTCTGTTTTCGAGCAAATTACTGTATTTTCTCTATAGTTTATTGTAGTTTTTAGATTTTTATTCAATATGTGTTTAATGTGTTTTTGTAATTATTCTGAGATTCCAAATTGGCCAAATATGCCATTTGGACTTAACAATTGACTGAATGTTGTAGAACTGAATGGTAGCCCGATTTTGAGCGAAAACATCACCAAAGAGGGGTATTATGATATCACTATGTAAATTCGGCGCTAACTTTGACAAATTCCTAAATGAAGAGAAGAATGAATACCACCTACAAAGCTGGTATCGCCGATTCCTCCCGGGTAATTTTGACACAAATTTCAAGGGAACTCCCATTTTGAGATCTGTTGATGGATATCACGACATCTGCACTCATGGGTATCGTGGATATGACTGTCGCGAGGAGACATTAAATTTGACATCGAGAGTAGTCCTTGCCCAATCAAACAATTCAATAAAAAGACATGTTGAGGGGAACTTTGATCGTGAAAGAGGTTAGAATGAGTTGCTAAAAAGATCCAAAAATGGTCATGGAGAGAGGAGGCATTGCATAATTTTTAGTCATATTAGTTTTTCTTTTCATTTCTAGGGTTTTAGTTCTTCTTTTTCGTAATTGTAGATTTAAATTTCTACTTATTTCTTTTTTCCTTTGAGCATTTTTAGCTGTTAGTTAAGAAGTTAACATTGTAGCTAGGTTTATTTATACTGTTTAGGACCTCCTTAACTTGCTTGTAATGACATTTTCATCTCTAGTTTAATGTTATTTCAAGTGGTTTTCTTTTCATCTATTAAAAATTTACATCATTGTTCTGTTAATTTATTTATATTGTTAATATTTTTCTTTTAACTCTTTCTAAGTGAAACCAAAGCTTTCATCTTTTTGTTCAAGTTTTATATTAATGGCTTTCATGTGTGTTCTTTGATGTTAGTTAGCTGATACATGTTACGGCAAATTAAACCCTGCAGAGGTTGGGTTGATGGAGATGTGGGTAAACTAATTTTTGGTTCAAATACTAAATTGTAATAAATTGGACTAAATTGAATGAACTTCAAAACTTAGGATTGACACCCCTAAGGGTAAATTTGAAGATAAGTGAAACCGGGAGGTAATCTTAAGGGAACCAATTCATTAGTTCTAGGTTAGTCGAAAGGAGATTTAGTAGATAAACTAAACTAATTTGTCTAATTTGCAAAATGTGAGACAGAAGATAAAATAGAGTCACTTTAGGAGTTTAAACATTTTAGTTCCCCTAATTCAATAATTATTACTAACTACATTGAAGTCAAACAACCACTGCTTGTTATTGCTGAATAGTTTCAGATTTATATGCTTTACGCATTTAGTCCTTTGGTAATTAGCTAGTAAATTAGTTTAAATACTCTCACCCTCATGGCTTGCCATTCGCCATTCTGTGGAGAAGCTTGTTTAGACTCTCTTAATTGTGTGTGTGTTATTAGCTAGAATTCATCCAACCTCCACTTGGTGGGTTCGGGATCCTTCCGAAAGTACTCTTTTGTATCTTAGTAAATTTATATTACAACTCGACCAAGTATACTTCTTAAGTGATACATCCCACGAAAGTTATTCTCGATTTGACGACTGTTTATTATTTTGAGTCTCATCCTCGCACGACATAATGTCATGTACCAAGTATATCATTTTTTAAAAAAATAATTTATTTGAGACTCGACTAGAAATATTGCCTTAATCATCGCTTTGTTTCTTCAATAACAATGTAAGATGATATTTTGTGAGCCTTGAGCATAATTTTGTACTATGAAAGATTAACATGTTCCATTACCATATTGAGAGCCTCAAATTAATTTTGTACTACCAAAGATTAGTCTGCTCATTACCAAACTAGAAAAATGTTTCTTATCCCTAAGGATAGTATGCATTGTTATATTGTCTACAAGACATATGTTTCTTTTCTTTTAAAGCTAAGATTAATTGAATAATAAAATTATCAAGTGTACGCATAAGTACATAAACTAATAACTTTTCATACATAAGTTGTTCACTTTCTTGCAGGTTCTATTGATTATGAATAAACTAGAATCAAATATGAATTTCATTCTTCGCTTTAATTGTCTATATATTTTCATCGTTATACTACCTTTGGCAAATATTCCCATACATCACCCTTCTAAGCTTACATCCTTAGACATACCATCGCCATCAATCCACCTCCAGTAGAAGTAAGGCCAAAGTAGGGCACTAACACCTAAATCAATTCGTGATGGGAAATTATCGCTATTAAGCCAATTCCTACATCATCAAGCATCATCGATTTATAAGGTCACATAATCATCTCTACAAGGGGACAAGATGCGACCTTACTTCCAACAAGATACTTTATAGTCTCTATCTCTCTCTCGCTCTCTCGCTCTCTCTCCCTCTCTCGCAAAACGGCCCTCCCCTCTCTTTCATCCTCATCCCTTTCTACCTCTTACGACGACTTTCTTTCCTTTTTAATGGTGAATCGCCTTTGCCTTCACTACACTTCTCCTCCTAGGTTCTTGATAAAGAACACCCACTAATATAATTTATTAAATGGTGCTTCTATTAACTAATTATAGACTAAGGCAAGCTTCAGTGGAAATCAGCAATGAGGGCCGAGGAGAAAAGTGGAAAATCTGGAAGGGGCAAAGTTAAATTTTTTCTATCTAAATGGTTTAAATTAAAAATTTTAATATATGAGAGGGACCAAAATTACAGGAAAGGGACAAAATGCAAATTTTCATCATAAAAGCCAAAATGACTAAACTAAATTATTAATATTTGAGAGAGACTAAACCACATTATACCATTCAACTAAGTGGGCCTGTCCCTAAAATTCAATAATAAATATAATTATTTAACATGATTCTAATGTAATTTAAATATTCAACAAGAATGATTTAACACTTGGTTTGTGTGGACAATAATTTATTATTTCAAAATTGTACTTCGTTGTGGGAAATTTTCAACTTGGATTCAACCTAGATTTGGGAAAATTTGGGAATTTGTGCTTTGAACTCCATCAATATGGAAGTTGAGAAATAATACATAATGGCTAATGTTTAAAACTTTTTATTTTAACTACCTTATGGTCTGCATTACATACTTATATATAAAAAGAATCCTTTGTTGTGTCTCTGCTCAATACGTAATGGGCTTCTTTGCTGCACGTTTATCAAGCTTTTAGTTTAAGGATTTTTTAAAAAATTAGTTAAAATAAAATTGTGTTTTAAAATTCTTTAAATTTCCAAAATTCATGAAAATTAATTCACATGCATTTTTATATTTTTTGCTCAATTAAATACAGTTTTTTTAAATGTGGTATAAAAAATATGTTATTTATTTCCAGAATTGTTTAAATATTAGTAATCCATGATTACTTGCTTAAATGTTAATTAGTTTTTTTATAATTATTGTTAATTTGTTTTAACATTCTTAAATGTTTATCTAGAATGATTTGGAGGTGATCTTTTATTAAATTTATTTGGCTATTGGGTGAAAAGAAGTCTAACTGTAACTGGCAATTTTAAACAAACTTTATTTATTATTTATCTCTTATAAATTTAATTAGTGATAATATTTTTATATTATTTGTCTCTTGAAAAACAATTACGATGTTGGCTCATTATAATATCATTCTATCTGAAAAATTCTCCCCAAATTGAAAGGGACCTCTTACGCACATTATTGGCTCCGAAATTATGCCACCAATTATACAGCCAGGGCATTTTAGGTCATATATGCACATTAAATTATTTTAGGAATCTTTGCGCTGTAAAATGGGTGAAGCGATGACTTGTTACTGAATTGGCGTTAGATAGCTAACCTAGTTGCATCACCCTTTGTAAAAATGGATAATTAATGGCTTGTGTACTTGAGCGCCTTGCTTTCATTGAGCACAAATTGATTGAAAGGCACATTGGAGTGAATCCATTGAGGAAACCATGACGTGAGGTAGGGCTCATCCATCGCCATCTACGGACTACAAGCAATCGCTTACGTTGAATAATCTAACATATCTCTTCGCCATCATATATAAATTGGACTGCCCTTCTCTGTCTCAATTTGGAATCCAAGTATCCTAATCCAACCTTTTAAATATCACCACTACATCGATATTGGTTAAATTCATTTAATTTTTATATTTTAATTTGATCATTTTTAATATTTATATGTTTTAAGATTTAAAATTCCAGTTATTACTGCTTCTATAACGGTTAAATTTATTAAGTTAAATATAAGCGCGGCCAACCATATTATTATATATATAATATCATGTCAGTTTATTATTTTTATATATTACTCATTAAAAATCCAGTTAATGGATCAATGACTGTTTTTTATGCTAATACTAAAATTTCAATATTCAAAAGTATAGTGACCTAGAACTCCATCCAATTAGAAAAAAATATGAATTAAATTTACAAATCAGACGCATGATACAAACCGTATAATTCTAATAATAGAATTTATTAAATAGATTTAATTGTCATCATTCAAGTCAAGATTAAAAATATTATAATTCTAAAAGTACAAGAACTAAAAATTAACCAATTTATAAAGTACATAGATAAAAATTAATAAATTTAAAATATAAAAACTAAATCAATAACTTTTCGTAAAATATAGCTACTAACAGCAAAATTTCAATGTTAAATTTAGTAAGCTGTCAGCATTTGTAAAAACAAAAATACCGGTTCTCACTTTTTTATATGTCAGTAAATTTTTAATGTTCTTTTTGGTTTTAGGGATATAAATCTTATGTTGAAGCTGGTATTAAAATTCTGACTTGCTTTTCACTATGCGAATTTATGGGTTGAATAAAAGTGTCAATCTTATGAATTGTGTTTGGATTTTAACATTTAAAAGTTAAACTTGTTTCAGTATACTTTGATCCATACATTATATTTTTATAATATATATTAGGTATTATATTATATTATTTTTATATATTATGTAATTCTATATTACATAAAATTAAATATAAGGTATAATACCATATAAACTTACAATATATATGTTAAGTCATTGAGTCTAAGATATTTTATACAAAAAAATGATATCTAAATTTAAATTTTAATTAAAAATTATCTATATTATTAAATATTAAATTAAAAACTATATATATTTTTAAAAATTAGTTAGA